>JASUUG010000587.1:0-95606 GCA_030449905.1 Luvunga scandens | reverse complement strand
TCTATCCCTAAAGTACCTTATAATAAGTTCCATTTAAGATACTTTGGCGTGACATCAATCCATTTAATGTTTCACGTTATCAATATCAATACGGGCGTGCCATTAAGTAATTGATAGATCAATCATCAAGTTGTACCAAAAAAGGCCACGTAAGATTATCGCCTTCGTACTCCTTTTTATCTCCGCTGTGATCCTCTCTATCTTAATCTCTTTGGGTGAACCTGGCACGCTTCCGTTTCCGAGGTATCTTCATATTTACTTTACCTAATACTTGAGGCAATTTGAGTAGCAATTAGTTGAAAGTTACTTTTAGTGTAAGAATTTTTACTCCCAAAACCTTCAACATTCTCAACCCCAAGCAATATAGCTTCATTTTTTTGCTTTATTGCTCTTGGGCCTTGAATTCAAATTTCAAGGCATAGTACAGCTTCACTTTATCCGGATCAATGATAATTATCCCAGCATTACTTTTGTGGGTTGAAGGAACCATCCACATATATCTCCTAGATTTGTTCCTCTTTATCGTTGGTGTACTTTCACCAGCACTCCAAGTGAGCTACAATTGTGATGAAATCAACAATGGCTTGAGCTTTAATGGCCGAACGAGGTTTAAAGATGATATCCAACTCACTTAACTTAAAAGACCAACAGAGAAGTCTTCTAGACATATCTAATTTCTTGAAGAGTTACTGGAGGGGAAGATTCATGACAACCGCAATGGTTTGAGCCTGAAAATATGGCTAAAGATCCCTTATGGAGATGACTAAATACAAAAACAAACTTCCTCAGATGCAAAGGGTACCTTTTCTGCTACGTCAATCATAGCTTTATCGGGTGAAATATATGTGCGTTATACCCCCATGATCATCTTCTAAGTAAAAATGAAACTAGAAGATGCTTGAGACAACAAGGTCAACAAAAGACCTTTCCAAGCTTAGGTTTGACGGTAGTGGTGAATTAATGAGGTATTCTTTTAATTGCTCGAAATCTTCTTTACGTTCAATGGTCCAATAGAGTTTCTTTGCCAATTTTCAAAGCTTTGAAGAAGGCTTCAATGATCGTGGCCTTGGAGATAAAATGGCTCAAGGCAAATACCTGATCAAGCTCTTGCATGAACTTTTTAATGGTGCGTGATGACTTCATTTCAAGGATTGCTTGATTTTATCAAGGTTAGCCTTAATTAGCTATCACAGTATTATGACCAAAAAATTTACCCAAGGTGACCTTGAATGCGCATTTATCAAGGTTATGATGTATCTAATGCTTCTTTAAAATATCAAGGCTTTTTAAAATATTGATGTATCTAATGCTTCACTAGCATACATTGGTTTTGTAATCATGTCATTGATGTACACCTCCATAGTGTGCCCAATTTACTCTTTGAAGATTTTGTTCACCAAGTGTTAATAAATGGCGCTGGTGTTCTTCAAACTAAATAGTATAACCTCATAACAATATAATCCACGATTGGTGATGAAGGCTGTTTTTCTTGATTAAGCTCATAAATTAAAATTTAGTTGTAGTTGGATTAGGCATCATAAAGCTGAGCATCTCATATCCCGCTGTGGCATCGACTAGCTGGTCTACTTGGGGAAGGGGAAAGTTATCTTTAGGGCAAGACATTTTCATGTTTGCGAAGTCCATACACATACGTAATTTCTTATTAGACTTTTTGACTAATATTATATTAAACACTTAATTGGGGTACACCACCTCCTTGATAAACTTAGCTTTTAATAAATAATCTACTTCTTACTTAATGGAATCATAGAATTCTTAGTTAAAAGTATGTTTTTGCTTGACAAGCTTGTGGTGCGGATTGACATTAAGTTTATGGCATGAAGTTGAATGTGGAATACCTGACATTTCCACATAGGACTACGCAAACACATCATGATTTTTCTTTAAGAAATTGATAAGTTGCAGCTGGTGTCAGTTTCAAGAGGTTGGAGCCAACTTTAACTATCTTGGTTGGATCATCATTATAGATTGAAACATAAACAAGATTTTCAACTGATGTACCTCATTTTTCCTCATTCGGTCTTTGGGGATCTAAGGGTGTCTCCAACTCTCCGATTAACTCCAAACTAAGTTCATAGAATACTTAAGATAAATTATACATTACTACATCCACCATCATTGGACCTGATTCTTGTTCCTTTTAAGGAATAGCTATCTATAAGGCTTTCTTACGTACAACACTCCATCGTATAGCAAATACTCACTTAGCTAAGCTAATTGATGGCCTTACCTGGTAAGGTATCCCTACAGAAGAATATTAGAAGCAATTTGATAACTCACTTTATGACAAAAAAGATTCTCGAGTGACGTTGATCTCACATGATGGTGATAACTTCCTTGTGGTTGGAATCTTCATAATGAGGTAATATATGGAGACTGTTGTTTAGTTGCCATAAAATGGCTTTCTTAAAATGATATTATAGGTGTTGTGCAAATTTTATCAACTCGTAGTCACGAATCTATTGTAGAATAGATCAATGGTGACGAGTGTCGATCCTACACGAGGTGGATTTTAGTTACTTGTAGAATTAATTTTCTTAATGGGTGATTGAATTTATAATGAGAATGATGTAGCAGTGTTTTAATTTAACGTGTTGGAATGACTATTAAAATAAAATACTTGGATCTCCTGGATCTGCCTCAACACGCACTATCCGCTTAACATTAATTATTAATACCAATTAAATCATGAAGGGAGAACTTCCACTCATCATGAACCACACTTTAATAGATATGGTGCTAAGGCTTCCTCATCAAAATAAGAATAACCTTGCTTGTGAGGCGGTTATTCCAAAATATCCGCACAAGATTATTACTATCCGTCTCACGAAAAGTCAAAACAACCACATAAATTAAAGGGGAAGGAAAAGTAAATTTACCAAATTAAGCCCATGGAAAGATGTTGAGACTTCACCTTCAACCCAAGCTTGAAAGGAAATTAGCTACTCATATTTTGAACTAGGGGTAAAATGGGAATTTTATTAAAATACGTAGAAAATACAAGATGGAGATGGAATTACAGAAAATGGAGTCCAAAATGGATCTCGGGGTCTCAAATTGGGGGAGCCCCTTTTATAGATACACCGAGTAAATCATGGCCATCTGATTAAAACAATTTGGACGCTTCGAGATTGCGCCACGTGACAAGTTCCTATTGATGAAACACATCATCGTGGCTGTTATTCTGTGTATATGCATGTACCGTATACACGCTTTTTTCGATCCACTAATATTCTCGCCACGCCACCGGCCAACATTTTTGTCCAATAGGATCATGACACGCCATCGCCAACGCCACATCATCACCAATGCCACATCATTCGGCCCAATCAAATGCCGCCACGCCATCGCATAATGCCACGCCAAGATACAAAGCATGTGTGAACAGTCCGTGAATAAAGGTCGCGTATAGATCAGTATATATCAACCGTCATATGTGTGAAAAAGACCGTATACGTGAATGTGAAGCACCATTTTTCTTTTTATGCTCCTCCTAAGGTTTTTAATTGTCACCGAGTTCAAAAGTGTTGTCCGTTTTTTCATCCGATCTCTCGTTTATTGTGAAATGACCATGATATCCCTAAAATACATAAAATACTTAATTAAAATAAAATATACATAATTAAATTACAAGGGACTTAAAGACATAAAAATAGGGATGTTAGTGAGACTTGGAGTGTAAAATGATGATTTTCTCTATTATAAATACACACTTTCTAGTACTCAACAATAGGCACTTGGGTGATCCACGATAAGAAAATCAATCACATAAATGACCTAGTATGGTACCTTGCCGATGGTAACAAGTAGTGTGATGATGCCTTACGGATGATTATATCTCCTGCAAAACTAATAATTCAATTTATATTCTTTCACTAAATCATCATAAGGCTTACGTGCATGCTCTATATCTGTTGTATCACCATAGATCTTTAGAAATAAAAATCAATCAACATCTTATATCTCGGGTCAAGTACTACAGCCACAACTAATATTGGATGAATTTCATTCCAATATTTTACAAATTTATTCCCCATTTTATCACTCATAATTCTAATAGCAAGGTTATTAGAGGTGCACCACTCGTTAATTGAAATTTTCATTTTACATATCAATGGAAAGAACAAATTAGTAATAGGATTTTTGTACCTGAAAACATCTCCATTAACATGTAAAATGATCTCAAATGCTCCCCCATTGTGGCTGCCAAATCCCACTCACTATCACTAGGCAAGCTCTTATATTGAGGCTCACGTTGTAGCAATTGAGAAAAACCACTTCTATACATCAATACTACATCAAGCATGGCATAAGTAGAGTTTTAATGAGTTGTATAGTCTAACTTCAATTTTTTTTTTTTACAATTAATTTGCAATTGCCTAATAGCTAGCTTAAAAGTTTTAAATCTTTTTGGTGTTTGTATCCAGTAACTTACACCCTCCCTAATCTTCCAACCCTATTTTCTATAACTTTCAACCCATCCTACACAATCAAGTTCAATAGATAAGTAGTACATCTCATATTAAAAAATTTACCATTAGAAATTAAGGTACTAGTATTAAACCTTAACAACAATTTCTCCACCATCACATCACTAGTGATTGAAAATTTTCCAATGTCACTAAAGATAAATTTTTATCCATCTTCCAATCCAGCAGACACTAAACTAAATCATTAAAAAGGGCATTAGCAATATGGGGGCTCAAAACATAAATAAACCTATCCATTATTCAATTGTTAGTATTAAATACACAAACTTAAAATATTATAATAATTAAAACTTGAAAAGAAATAAAAAAATAAGTAATAAAAAAAATTAAAAGAGAAATTAAGCAAATAAAAAGTTATAGACAAATTATCTTAAAATTTGACTATACAATTTTCAGGAGTTGTCAATGAAATGTGCTATGACAAGCATGTATCCTTTTTTCTGATTACTTATTGTCCATAAATCCATAGTAATAGCCACTCTACCATGATTTTTCTCCAACAAATGTAAAGTCTTAACCTTCATAATATGATACAGTTTCAAAATCTCTTTCTTTAAAGTATTTCTGCTCATAGGCTTAACCACAAGGCTGGCATATACAATCATTTCTCTAAAGCCTTTATATTATATAAATCTAAGTGGAAGCTCATGCATTATCACCATTCTTGCAATTAAACTCCGTAAAACATTTTGATTGAAACTGCTGTAGCCAATGTCATAAGTTCCATCCTCTCTTTTAGGCACTTTGAGACTTCCTTAAAGTGCTTCCTCTATTTTCAGTTGATTCTTCGAAAAACAAATTCCACGTGTCTGTTTAAACTCGCAATCCCTTATGTGTATCGGGCTTCTAAAATTGCATTACAATGCATGCACTTTACCTTTTGTTCTCCGTTAACAATTATTTTTGTGAGGTGATCCTAAGCTTTAGAAACTTTCTTTACCGTCTCACTTTGAGCGTTTTTCGCCAATTTCTTTCCCTTATTATCATTCACGGTTGACAACAAAATTTCCTCAACCTCATGATCATTGCTATCTTCAACATTACGAGATAAATTTAGAGCATTTGATGAATAGATTTCTATATTGTTTGACATTGCGCTGCTGTTTATTATAGAAAAAATAATAAATGATTATAAATAATCATTAAAATTACATAATTATAATATTATGTAACAAAATTAACTTAAAAGCAACCTAAATGCTAAATTTAGCTCCTATTAACAAAAAATTATCATACAAATTATATAATTATAGATATTATGCAACAAATTAACTTAAAGCAACCTAAATCCAAATTCAGCTCCTATTAACCAAAAATAATCATAAAATTTACATAATCATAAATATTATGTAACAAATTAACTTAAAAACAACCTAAATACTAAATTCAGCTCCTATTAATAAAAAATTATCATACAAATTACATAATTATAAATATTATGTAATTAACTTAAAGCAACCTAAATTTAAATTTAGCTCCCATTAATTAAAAATAATCATACAAGCATAGCATCCTAGAAAAACATTAAGCATATATTTAACACATAATAATAATAATGTTAATTTCATCATTTTTTGTTGAAAAAACTTGGAGAAAAAGACAATACCTCATGGTTGTGATGGTGGAGTGACATTGATTATAATGGCTGATGTCGTTGCACGGTGGCTGCCGCTGAGAAGATGATGAAACAGTGGAGACGATGGGGCTCTGTGAGAAATGAGAAGAGTTGACCGAAGGAGGTTTGTGGAGCCACGGTCAGCACTGCAATGGTGGGTGGTGATTGGCTACTACAAAAGAGACAGAAGGAGGTATTGACTGCCAAGGTTTGGACGTTGGCAGTGAACTGTAACAATTCTTTCAGTGTGTTAAGTTGCAATAAATCGATAATTAGGGTTGGGCAAAATATTTCTTCTATTTTTATATTTTCCTTTTTTTTTACTTAAGTAAAAACCAAGCACGGCTCGTGTTCCGGGTTTTCAATGTTGTGACCAAACCTGTTCTAGGAAACATTCGAGTATTAAAAATCAATACCCGGATTTGCTTTTTCCATACATGCAGGCTGGGTAAAACCTAGATCGCATTGGCCGAGTCGGAGCCACCGGTCCAAGTGGGCATTTTTACCACCCCTAGGGTAATCTCAGGTTAGAGAACTTGCAATCTCTCAATAATGAAGGCTAAAAGTGGAAGAAACCTCAGCCTTTGTGGTGTGTGTGTTGGTCGCATTGATAAAAATAAAACTTGAGTATTTTATAAGAAGTACTCCGGCTGCCATGTCACCTAGCGTTCTCTTATTGGCGTTCCTTTTTGGCATGTCATTTTTGTCCTCTATGTACATCACCGTTTGCATATGTTAGGACATGTGTGGAGAACAAGTTTGGGGCACTGGGGATTTCCAGGCGTGGAAGGAGAGGGCAAGTGGTCCCAACTGTCCTAATAACAACCTTTTTCGCCTATTTGCATGTGTGACAGGTCATTGTCTCCTCTTTTTCAGCACAATATTCTCTCGTCTTATTTTTTAACAGAATCAGCCAATATTTTTTGGATTAGGCCTCTTTATCACCTGACACCTTGTTTGAATACTTTTCTTACCTTTCTCCTCCTGCATAGTGTACCCGAGATATCCTTTAGAACACCTAGGGTACCCAACATAAGCTAAGATCTTTTTGATGACTTTCCTTCTATTATAAAACTTAATATTGACACGTGACACTTTGTTATTAGGCCTTCCACTTCCTCCCCAAACAATTATTATTATTAAATAAAAACATTTCACTCTCTGTACCCGTCTGACATTCTTTTTTTAAACCCTAATTATTTTTTATTATGTATCAAATATGGTGTGGAACAACTGTAGTTGTTGATTACAAAATGTTAGCAAAATTCTGATTGGATTGTTCAATGAATCATTAAAAAAAAAAATAGAATCAGAAGTTTTTAACTCGCATTCTGCCAATTTCATTTGATTAGAGTTCTAAAATGCTGTCCGATTGTAAATTAATTTTGCAATTAAACTGCCAAATATTTGCATTACTTTCTTGTTCCCCTTGATGGAATAGTTTTGCATTCCGGGTAATGTAAAAGGTAGTTTTGATGATTGAGAAGGAAAGAAGATCAAGATAAAAATTTAAACACCATAACATAAAGCCCTAGGGAGCATGCGTAATGTACACAGGAAAAGGAAAGAAAATAGATTATTATTTACAGATTTTTTTTTATTATAATGGAATTCATATCTAGAATCAAGTGAATATTTTCCTACTTGTTTATGAAATTTATAAGAACTTTGGTTAGTGGATTTGTTATAATGGTTTATTTAGTAATATGTCGTAGGGATTAAATTTAGTGGAGGATATATTTGACATATTATTGGGTGCAGTGAGGAAAATTTTAATTTTTAAATTATAATAACAAGTAATCGGGTACAAAAAATAATTTTATGAGTTCAAATAGCCTTAACCATATAACACAAACAATATTGATTATTTTGATTAATTTTAGAATTTTTGTGATCATTATTATGTTTATTTATTGATTTCTTCTTCTAGGTCATTACAGTTTGTCCAGAAGCCGAAAACCAATTAATGTGCTTACTGCTAATGAACACTAAAAGGTTAATTTGAATGCTAATTAATTATATCATAATTAGGACGAAATTAATTAGAACACACGTCACACGTCAAGTAATTACCAAATGTATAGGCTAGGTTGGTAAAAATGATAAATAAATAAAAAGATAAACCTAATATTCGGGGAAGAAAACCTAATAATTATGTAATAATTGGAATAGAAGTACCCAAAGTGTACTTTCTCTTAGTAATTAATCACTTTATCTGTCTATCTATCTATTTATATCTCTATATATGATGAATCTGATTAATAAATGTTTATTGTGTTTAAGAATGAAAGACTATCTATTTTAATTAGCACCAATAAATGTTAGGGATCCCAATATTTTTCAATATTTGAGGTCCAACTTGAGTCTTAATGTTATGGGTTACTTATCTATTGGATGATGGATTTCATAACTTGTAAAATTATTTAACCATCATTCAATGAATGAATACCACATAAGTTGGGACTCAAATTGGGACTTAGATGTTTGGTTGCCAAGCATTGCTTATTTTAGCACACATACGTTCTATTTGGTATTGAGATACTATGAATTATAAGTCACAGTTGTTATGGAAAAAAAAAATGTAACTATAGAATAAAAGTTGATATTATATAGTAAATATAATTTTTAAATAATAATTTTGACAAAAATAGTAAATATATATATTATAGGTTTTTCATCAAGTTGAGATCAAATCAACTTAATTTCCAAATTGCAACATCAATTATTTAGCTTGCCGAGCTTTAATATCAAATAAGGCTATAGTCTCATTTGAAAAAAAAAAAATGTGATATGCTAGTTAGATAATTAAAAATGAAAAATTTAAAAGAAATTGAAAATTCCCTTTCCATTCTTCTTCGTTGTGACAAGTATCCGTTTTTCCTTCTACTAATTAAAATAATAATAGTAAGAGTAATGCTAAGGATGAAATTTGAGATAAAAACTTTGAGATATCTATTATTACTCTTATATTAAACAATGCATAAGTTTGTGTATGCCAACAAATTTATACGAAATGTTTGTAACTCTAACAATTTTGTATTATTATTATTATCTTGCAAGAATTAATTTGCTTACTTGGTAAGTTCTCTTGTAATTGCACAAAATGTTTCCGCATCACCACAAAAGGGCGTTTATATATATAAATATAAGGGAAATTATTCATTGATCACCTATTTTTTCAGACTTTTTCAAAAATACACAAATTTTTTATTTTTTGGTTAAATTCCACCTGAAGTTACATTTCTTTGCACTTTTCCACTTCCGTTTATTGAACGTTAAGATTCCATAAGTTTATTTTAACAAAATAACAGTTTTGCCCCCAAATGTAAAATTATAATTTCATTCTACAGCATTAATTGTGGGGGAAAAATCGTCATTTTCTTAAGAAAACTAACGCAATCTTAACGATCAATAGACGAAAGTGGAAAAGTGCAATGAAATATAACTTCAAGTGGAATTCAACCAAAAAAAGAAAGACTTGTCGATTTTTGAAAAAGTTTAAAAAAACAGGTAGTCGATGGATAATATCCCTATATATAAATGTTCTAATTTGAAATTTTAAAGTACATGGAACGTCTGAAAAAACACATAAACCGTGCGGCTTAAGCGCTTTAAGTTTTAAGCCTCTAAAACTTTACGGTTTTAAGGCTCTCCCAGACTTGTCGCGTATTTTAAGATCTAGCACCAGAAAACTACTCTCTCTCTCTCTCTCTCTCTCTCTCTCTACCTCTCTCTCTCTCTCTCTCTCTCTCTATATATATATATATATATATATATATATATTCATTCCCCGTAAGACAAAAATAGTAAAAAACAAAAAGTTGCAATACCAACACAAAACCAAGGCATAATATTCCTGGCAGCAAGTGGTTTTAATCAGTTTGATTAGGTGGGAAAAATGACCACGCATAACTACAAGATAAAAAAACTCCTATCTTACTTTTCTCTAAAGTCTACAATTGAAGTCAAAACAAATTAAGCAAGCAATTGATGACGAAGAACTCAACAGAATCAATACCTAGTTATGTCAAATTAGTTCGAATCTTGTGAGAGATAAGGCATTAAAAATTTGATTGGAGTTTTCTCCACTCTACTTTTTTTTTTAAATAATACTGAGAACAACTCAGTCAGCAGTCACATGTATTCTTAAATAACTAGTCTATTTATATGAGTATCCAACTCTGCACTTGCACTCATATTGCTTTAGCTTATCAACAATGAATTCTTTTGCTCTTATTGCTTCAATTCTTCTGATTTTCTTGTTAAGTTTTGTTGTTGAAAGTCGCAATAATCTTCACCAAAATGCAACTCAAGGAACCAGATGGGTAGTTTTAGTTGCTGGATCACTTGGTTATGACAATTATCAGCACCAGGTTTAATTAATTTTATAAAATGATATACAATTTGTATTATTTTTTTGTTAACTTTCCCAGTAATATGATCGACAATGTAATTAATTTATTTTTGTTAATTTTGCAGGCTGATGTGTGTCATGCATATCAAATACTGAAAAAAGGAGGATTAAAAGATGAAAACGTAATCGTATTCATGCATGATGATATTGTATTTAATGGGCATAATCCTAGGCTTGGCATCATCATCAACAAACCATATGGCCCCGATGTTTGTAATGGAGTCCCTAAGGTATTTTATATTTTTCTTCCTTTCAATTTTTCTTATATTTAAAAAAAAAATTCATGATCTTTAATTTATGGTTCTAATTTCAGGACTACACAAGTGAAAATTGTACTGCCAACAATTTTCTTGCAGTGCTTCTTGGCAACAAAACTGGTCTTAGCGGGGGTAGTGGCAAAGTTGTAAATAGTGGACCCAATGACGATATTCATGTTTATTATGCGGACCATGGTAGCCCTGGTATGGCTGGTAAGTAACATCAGTAAAATTTATTATTGTGTTTGCTTTAATGGTTTTTTTTTTTAAAAAAAAGCTTCATCCGAAATCTTTACATCAATGATATGTGTGTGTTCTAGAATTGCTTTCTGGAGGTGGCCTTTATGCTAAAGATCTAATTGAAGTGTTAAGAAAGAAGCATGGGGTTAAATCTTATAAAAGAATGGTATATAAGTAATTAATTCTTATATATGCGAAATTGCGAATTAATTCTCTCTTCATGATAATTAACAGTTTTTGTTTTTTTAATTTTGGAAATATTAGGTATTTTACATTGAAGCTTGTGAATATGCTGGAAACATGTTTGATGGTCTTCATGTAGAAGAAATGAACGTATATGTGTATGAAGCTTGTTTGGGTAGTTTGTTCAGTATTTCTTGGGTTGAAGACGGGTTAATTTCTTCTCTTACTTTAATTTAAAGTCCATAAATTTAAAGGCAAAGTTCTCATAATTTTTGTAATGACATGCAGTCAAGAACATGATTTGCAAAACAAGGAAACACGGGAGCGACAACATGCAGTGGTAATTAATTAATAATGAAATTTTCATTTCTTGATTAATAACTTGTAAAATGTAATCCCTTACTTTTCATTTTTTTAAATTTCTCGTTTTATCGAGGTTTACAGGTTCCGAGGAGGACATTAGTCGATTATATGGACTTTAGCTCTCACGTACATAACATTGGTACCAAATCCTGACGACTTTACATTGGTGATCTCTTTGCATCAATTTTTTTTTGAAACGTCTTACAACATTATATTTTGAGACTAAACGATTCCATGTGTAAGAAGCTACCTAAAATGAGTGAATGAAGTATGAGTCTTGGCTATTCTAAAATTAACGTATATTGAGTCTTAGTAGTAATTTTCATATGCACGGAATTGTTCGTTCACTATGTTCACTTATATTTAAAGCCGACTTTGAATTCTTTTAAAATTAACATATTTTGAGTCTCAATTGTGATCTCCATATGCAGGAAATTGCTCATTAAGAGATATTGAGATTAGAGAAAGCCAAGTCCCTCTTGAACCAAATGGAATTCCAATGTTTTTAGTGGAAATAAGTAACGTCTGCGCCACAGGATGTGACATTACGAGAATTCATTTAAATTGTGCAGGATTCACCTCTAGAAACCTTATTAATCCAAAAATATTTAGGCATCCCAAAAACTCAACTATTTGTGTCATAAACAACGATGAACCCCTAAAGTTTGGCTCAATGGTCTCGTTCTATTACACCACCAGCTTCATGTACAAGTTCTCAGTTGCTTCAGTTGAGTGCGCATGATGTAATCAAAATGATTAAGTTTGAAATAAACATATTATTCGTTGAGTGGGAGCAAAATAAAAGTATAGATACTTAAATGGTATTTGCAATTTTAATGCATGACATGCGGCACGAATTATATTGTTACTTTGATGTGAAATAGATATTTAAATTGTCTACAAGTTTGAATGATTGAAAATAAGAAATTTTTTGCCAAAATTCGAGATCGTTCTCGTATGCTTACTTTTGAATACTCAATATAATTTTCTATTTGCAAAAATTCTTATTTCTCAGATCCATTTTCAGGAACTGCTTGTATATATTTGGCTTAATCTACATAGATTACAACTGACAGTTCTGAAAAAATTATCGAACAAGAAAAACTATTTGATGAAAACAATTAAAAGTCTAATTAATGATCATCAGTTGCAGAAAACTAAAGACATGAGCGATCAGTGCAATACCAACTATTACATCAGCATCAGCATTCTCATAATATACCATTCATTGAATCTTATTTGCAAATAAGATACATCACGATTCAATCTAATATTTCAACAAAATTTATCATTTGACCAGGAGTACGTGTCAATCTATGGGGGAAATTTCATCAGGCCGGGCTAAATATAAAATTTTTTGTGTTTGTTGAGTGAATGTCGCCATGTCGGTGTATACATAAGAGTAAAAAAAAATACAATCATTAATTAATGCAACATCTAAAATCTGACATGAACAAATACATATATTTAATAAAAATAAATCTCTAACTCCAATTAAAATAACAACTAAGTCTTATAAAATTAAATTTTAAAGGTCCAATGCAAGAGTAGTATAGCAATAAAATGGTTTTTTAAATTAGTTTAGTAAAGATTGTAAACTCTATTTTCAAATAAGAAACCATAAAAATTTAAAGATTTTGATAGATTCCTCTAGGCTAGGCCGAGTTAAATATACCATGCAGGTCCGCCATTGTGGGCTATAGCTTGAAAATTCTTGCGTTTTAATCCCAATTTAACCTACAATCTAACACCCGATGACCTTAATATATTCCCAAGGAACAAACATAATTCACAAACAAAGAATTGACATTAAACAAGAAAAGATCAAAGACAGAATTTAAGTGGTTCACCAGAGGTGCCTACATCCACTATTAACAATTGGCTGCACTAATCACGAGAGCAAAGTTACATGAGCCACAGGGGTATTATAGAGAACAAATCGATATGACTTTCTCCAACTCTTTCTCACCTCTCACGATGCCCGCTAAGAAGATTGCAAGTGATCGTCAGTCTTTATAAAGGCTATTTCTAGAAATCTGGAAGTTGCCCGGGCATTTCCTGCTGAAAAAAACAAACTCTAACCGCTTGAGACACATTAGACGAGGGCTCTATGAAGCTTCATTGTTTCGTGCAATTGGCTTTGTGCTTTTTCTGCGCAGCTTAGGTGGAAGGTAAAGAAGACCTCCTTGCAGGGGCTCGAGACATTAGTGAGATAACACTTTGGAAGAACTAGAACTCTAACTTCTGCTAGGACTTACGGGTCAAGGGACAGTCTTAAGTAGACAGTTTCTATGGAGCGTAAGTTCTCCCAAAAGAGAACGGAGATGTGCAAAGTTTTCCTGGGGCCAAACTAATATTGGCCCGCAAGTGCAAAGGCAGAAGGGACCTTTATTGCAAGAGCCACCTGTCTAGCATGGACGAAGGTAGACATTAGTGATTCGAAGGTGCTGAGTGGAAGGTTCATCACTCAACGGATAAAAGTTACTGCAGGGATAACGGGCCGATCTTCCCCAAGAGCTCACATTGGTAGGAAGGTTTGGCACCTCGCTGCTAGTTCTTTGTCACCTGCGGCAGTAGTATGTTCCAAGGGTTGGGCTGTTCACCCGTTAAAGGCTATTAATGGTATTCATATTGGAAATGAAATCAATACTAAGAATTTTAGTTGGTAGTATTCGTGTTGGAAATGAAATCAATTCTAAGAGTTTTAGTTGGAGGTAATCGTGTTGGAAATGAAATCTATACTAAGAGTCCGACATGATGGTTGAGTATGGCTAGTAAACCGACAGTTAGGGCCAATGCTATCATCTAAATTACCTGCACTATTTGTGTTATTCTTCCGTGATTCAAAGTCAGATAGCTGGCTAAATAAAATTGGTTTAAAATCACTCGTAGGGACCTGGGGGCCTAAGAGAGTTTTAGAAATTGTTCATGTATTGTTGTCCGCTGAGGTTTGCTCTAACCAACTTCAGAGATGTAGTCAAGATTTTGATTGAGTTGGGGTACATTTAAAATCAAACATGATTCGAGTGCATGATTACCCACTTGGTAAGATCTCATCTGAGAAACTGTGTTGTGGGCCCTATAACATTTGCTGTTTGCCACGCACAGTCATGCTCCTTATAGAGTGTGACTGCATGCATTTGATTAACACTTTATTTAAAATATAATACATTTCTAAACATTTACATAACAATACATACATTGTAACTATAATATTCATTGATAATAAATTTGCTTATTACAATTGTTCTCGCCGAAGACTCCTCAACGGGATTTTGTGTTGAAAAGAATGTATGATAGTTTCATTATTAATATAATCATAAATATATTTTATAATATAGAAAACTAAGTTATCACTTAATTTTTTCTTAAAATATTTTAATAGTAATAAAATTATTCACATAGTGCAACATGAAGTGCAAATATGAATACATGATAAATTATGAATTTTAAAACTCGATAAAAGATTGATCTGAAAATTGAAAATTAGAATTAGCTAGACTTACAATTTATGGATCAATGTTGAAAGACTAAATAATTGAAGGAAAGTACTTTTTTGATTTAGAGAACTGGAATGAAATCCATCCATTGACACCATGACAAACAAATAAAGAAAGTGTGTTTTGCATTGGAAAAAAAAAACATAGAAATAAGGGTTAATTACCTGTGATTGACATATATTTTGACAAATTTTAAAAAGATGACATATGTTTTAAAAATACTTAATCAAGCTACATTTTATTAATTTCAGCCGTTAACTTTTATGGGAATAGTAAATTAGTCATAAAATGAAGTTTCTACCCTTACAATTAATTACAAAAAGACATTCCTTGTAATACCCTACGCCTTCCACTTTGACTTTCGACCAACCCTACATAAGGAGAAAGAAAGATAAAGAACAAGTGAGGGAAAGCAAGAGAGAGGGCATCGGGTCATAAGAGAGAGAATTAGGTCGGCCAAAACCCAAAACCCGACCGGCTGGCATTTACTTTTCCTATCGTTCCGCCTATGATGGAAGGCACCAATTGGATCCCCAAGTCCCATTCATCATTTCCCCACCCTCATCATCGCCGGAAAAAGCATAGTAACGGCCACACGAAGCTGCGATAAGTCACAAAAATTGCTGCTATAGATCGATGTGATTTCACTAAAGTTGGGTTATGCCATTGCTAAGGTTTTGTCCCTCACGGTAGCCACTTCAAAACTCGACAAACAACAGCCACCGCAAGCTACCGATTTGGCCACAAGCAGTCATTAAAGTTCGCATGGCTATTGAGCTCAATCTGTCGCTTGTGGCAATGCGTCGGAGCTCACCGCTGCCACCGGTGAATTTAGCGCAGCATGAAGCTTCTATCACAACCTTTTCAGTCACCATTGCATGAATTTCAGTCACAATTGGTTAGTGAGGGTATTTTGGTAATTTACTAGAATTTAGGGTAATTCCATAATTTTTTATTTGATGGATATTTTGGTAATTTCTAAATAGAGGATAAAAATTTTGGGATAATTCAATAAATTATGATTTTGAGGATAATTCAGTAACTTATGATTTTCAAATTTCACGAGTATATTGATAATTTATGATTATGACCTAATTATGAGAGTTTTCTTATTGATTTTAGGCTGATGATATCGATACACATTTTATTGCTCAAGGATGCTAGAAGGTAGGTAAACTAGATTTCTAAATGAATCACAATAAGCAATAGGTATATGTTTGACATGTTTGAAAAGCCTATTTTGATATGTATAGATATGGATTTGTATGTTTTGCCCATGTGTTTATATGATTTGTAGATATGATGTGTTGTTATGTGTTATGTGTGTTACGAACATAGGCATATGTATGTGTGAATGGTCATTAGCATTAGCAAGAAAATGCATTATGCTTTCATGAAATGAGAAAGCAGATTATTTATATGAATGAGAAAGTAGATTTTAGCCAAATGGAATTTGAAAAAAGAAAGCGAGTCTTACAATTTTGGCTTGCATGCTTGATTTCGTTACTCACTAAGTGGAGGACACTCTGGATGTTATGTTATGTGGGTGAGGGACGTGTTTACATGAATCCCAAGTTAAGTGAGTGTCCTACTAAGCAGTAATTGAATGAAGGTAGCTCAAGTAAGCGATTTGATGGATATGTGAAGTTTGAAAGTGATGGAAAGAGATTTTAATGCATTTGTTTTACAATATTTTTTAAAAGATCATGGCATGACATTCATTCGCATTATATAGAAGTATATATGTATTTTGGTATATAAAAAGCTAGTTTGCTTATTAAGTTTTGTATTTATTATAATTTATTGTGACTCTGAGAAATCAAGATTGATTCATGGTGAGTGATGAGGGAGATTTGAAATGAGTTCGGTAGATGGTTTGGCATGATTTTAATTCTTCCGCTGTAGTTTAATGTTGTGTTTGAGGCTTTAATTGTCATTAATAATTGTATTTGAGGAACGAATTCTTATTGATTTTATAGAGATATTTAAATTTACATGTGAGTTCTAGCTAGATTAGCCCCTGGAGTTTGGGGGGGGGGGGGTTGTTACATTCCTACCCCTACAATTAGTTACAAGATAACATTTTTGCCCTTAGAATTAGTTACAAAATAATGTTTCTACCCCTATTCATTTTTTTTTAAAAGGAAAGGGGGGGTGGGCAAACCCAAATCAATTTTTATCCCCTCCCCACCCCTAAGGCTCGAACTCAAGTCCACACAAGTGAGGGGCGACAGATTGCACTGCCAACCAACTCGGCTACGTCCTTAGGGGCTTTTCTTCCCCTCCTCATTTATCTTAAATTTTTTAAATAAAAAAAAATAAAAAAATGAAATGTATGTCTAAGTACCAGAGCTTTTTTTTGTTAAATCAAACAAATTTTAAAAAAAAATTGTTGAATTAAACTAATTTGTGAACATAAATAAGCAAATCTCTTATGAATTGTAAAGCATTATTTAATCTAATACTTTTATCTCTTTGGCTTTATGAAAAAAATAAATCTACTTTTTCAATTTTACCCTTGGTCCATTAGAATTGACAGCAAAAGTTAATTAAATGTTACCTGATTAAGTAATTTTAAAACATATGTTACGTTTTTAAAATTTGTCAAAACATATGTCACCCAAGGATAATTAACCCTAAAAATAAAAAGAGTAAAGTGAATTTCTATTGGTTTTAATTTATCTTAATAATCTATATTGTCTTTTGTTTTTATTTAAGTTTCATAATATTTTAATAGTTGATCAAATTAGATAGAATTAGACATTTAATCTAGGGGCAACATGGATTATTTTAAAATCAATTAAGGGGTGTGGATATTTCCAACCCACTATTTTTGTAAACCAAAACCCTACCTGCATAAAATAATTATAATAAGTTCACATTATTTTAATAAAATTACAAATTAGTAATAAGTTTAAACAATTAATTAATTAAATCATTCTTATAATTTGTTTTGAGTTAGTCTTTTAACAATTTTTAACTATTCAAGGTTGTTTTGAAGATAAATTTAATTTGATTATTTTGTCCTTATAATATAAAATAACCTAATTACTCTAAGAAATATATATATTAGGATTTTTCTATGTTACAACTGCTGTAAGTTACAGCACACACAAAAATCACGCATTAATAGTAACAACGGTGGGCCCCACGTAATTTTTGTGTGTGCTGTAAGTTACCATAGTTGTAACTTAGAAGCTTCCTATATATTATTGTAACTAATTGTTTAGACATTTAGTATTGTGTTTTATAATCTAATATGTTTTATATAAAATTAATAATTTTCAATGCTTTGCATGTCATTATATTTTGTTAGCTTAGTGTATTAATAATCATACTAATAAATTTCTAGTTATACATGGTTAAAATACAAAAAAAGTTGTCCAAAAAATTATTAAATTTAAATTAAATTTTTAGATATTTTAGTATTTTTCATTATGAGTGTAAAGTAGTCATATTGATTTATGTTAAAAGCAACCTTATTAATCAAATATAATAAAAAAAAGTCTAAGTAAATAAATAAATATGGATTTAATTGATTAATTTTTAAAAATTTCTTCTTAATTTGAATTTTCAAAAAAAAAGGTGAACTTGTAATAATTGTCTAAAAATAGGGTGAGTTTACACAAACTTTTTGGGTGGAAATATCACCGGCCTTAATTATGAAACTTTTATAATTTTATAATGGGTTAATTATATTTAGGTAGCACATATTTTGAAAAATTTTAAAAAGGTGACACGTGTTTTAAAAATAGTTAATGAGGTGATAATTTATTAAATTTGACCGTTAATATTAATGAAGGATAAAATTGAAAAAATAAATTTTTATCTTTCATGAACTTTTTAAAATAAATAAAAAATTCTCTTCACTTTTTATTCTCTTTTTTATTTTTTCTTTATTATATTCTTCTTTCTTCCCTCTTCTTATCTGGTGGTGTTTGGGGCTCATGCCTCTTCTCCTCTGGGTCTTGGGTTTAACAATATATTGGAAGTTAGCCATTGGCGCCCCTCTAAACTTCTCAGCACTTCATCTTCTCCAAGCTTTCGTGGTGCCACAACAGCTGCATTAGCAACTTGAAGCTGAAATCTATAGTGGAGTTGTGCCGTTGCCCCAAATCAGTATAGCATCTCACATGCAACAATCTGCGCTTTGATTGCGGCCAAGCGATGCTTTTGTGTCAATGCAAACGTCGTCCCCGTTGCTTCCCCCACCATTGTTCATGAAGCCTCTACCGCCGCCACTTAGTCATTTTAGGGTTTGAAATTAACAATTGGATTAGTTTTGTTTGGTTTGGTTAATTTGTTTTTCATATTTTAATGATATTTTATTTAGTTATTATGCTGTATGAAGTTGAAACATCCAAATGCTCCATCTTGTTTCATGAATTTATCGTAATGGAGGATTCAGGTTTCTTCAAAATCCAGTCGCTATAGAGTTTTTTGCCCCCTATTTTTCAGTAATATTGAAATTTAAAAAACAATCGGTCAAGTCTATTAATTTTCAGTAAACCGGACAATGTGGGTAAAATCATAAATTTATATTTTCAGTAGCAAAATCTATTACTTTTAATAGTATCCTTAACAGATTGTTAGATTATCACCTGATCGAATATTTTTAAAACATATGTCACCATTTTAAAATATGTTAAAAAAAATTACCACCCAAGGGTAACCAACCCTTTTGTAATTCAGTTAGGGCACTTTTCTAAAGAATAAATAAAATACTTTTCTTAATATTAGAAAAAATATTCAAAAGCGCCCTGATCAATTGCCATAGGTTTTAATTTAACTTTTTTATATCAAATTTGTCAAAGATTATTAATATTTTAAACAAGTAAAATATTATTCATGCGAATTACAAGAACCTTTGTCAAAAGAAACCGGAAAGGTAAACCCTAGGTTGGAAAAAATTACATTTTTTTCCCTTTTCATCTCAATGCTTATTGATTTTGCTGTGTTAATTTGCATTTGTCTCACCAATATTTAAGATTACATGATTGTGATAAATATTGAGTTTTGAACAACTATGATGTAATTTATTGGGGAGATCTAAATTCTTGGTTCATATTTACTTTTGAGATGATGCAAATTAGAAATTCTTCTCATATTTTAATAAGTTTCTTTATTATCTAAAATTTAGGACTTTATTTTCTTTTTTAGTTTAAAACTTTATTTTCCTTTTAATTTATGGTTTAGGATAATTATTACTAATACAAAAAGCCATTTCTTGTAGTTCTTGAAGGCATATTAGAGTTAAACAATATTTTCAATTTTCAAAACTCTCAATGAGTTTTTGAGTTTAGTTAGTTCTCGACATTTTGTGGAACTAATGAATTTTAACCCCCAGTTCACGGCATTCATTGAAATCAATGTGAATTTAGTTCATTCCTTTATTCCAGTATTCTTAGAATCAACGAAATATTAGAACATTAAACTTCCACTCATTAGTTTAGTATCAAAGCTGAAAGCTTAGTTTTTAACTATTCCCAGTACATACCCTTTTCTTCCCCCCCCCCCCCCCCAAACCTAATTAGCTTTATATAAAAAATAAAAAATAAAAAACCAAAAAAAAGTCAAAATCAACAAAACCCTAGTCGCCTATGGCCATAATAAACGACTACCACCATTGTCGTTCTTCTTCTTTTTTGTTGATATTTACAAACATCTGAACTAGAAGGAGCCACCCATCAAAACCCAACCTATCTCACCATCAAATTGCCAATTGAACACCATTTAAAATCTCATTCTCGCTTATTGTCACCTTTAAACCATTGTGAGCCAGCCTCTATCACCGCAGCAAATTTGATCATAGTCATTACCCTTTTCAGCTAAGTTTGCAGCTAGCCACTGCCTCATTAGCTGAAAATGGGAACTAACACAAAACCACCGCCATTATCTCCACTTTCCGACCAAAATAGATTTTTTGAGCAAACCACCACCACCATTATACTCACAACCTGAACTCTTTTAGATACACTCATCCTTACCTAATTTTGCACCACCGTCACCAGTAACCTAAATTTTTATTTAATTATCATTTTAGACGAAAAAAAATTACTCAATTTTCAATTTAACTCTCAGCCCCTTTTAAACCCTTTTAAACTAAATTAGGAAAATGCCTCTAAGAAAAATCTGTGGCATTATGCCCTTCATGCAACAACTAACGATTAGAATGATATTCCTAGAGATGAAGCCATGGTAGCATGATAGCCAATATTGATATGTTAGCTTCACAAATGGCAGAGTTACTCACCGAACATCATCGTACACCAAAACAAAAAGACAAATCAAGTGAAAACTTCACTAACCTATTCTGTGGACATCGACATAGGACTGAGTCTACTAATAATAGAAGATGGGAATCTGGGTTAAGATTTGATATTCCTAAATTCTAAGAAAATGGCCAGCTAAAAGAATTATTGGATTCGATTAATGCCATTGAGGAAGTTTTTGAATACAAAAAGTTCTTGATAATAAACTAGTTTTTCCTGCTGCAACTTGATTTCATAGAAGGGCAGCAGCTTGATCGCAACAAACAACGCTCACAAGAATGAGGCAAGGTAAAAAGAAATTTGACTCTTAGGAAAAGTTTAAGAAGCATTTGCATGGAGCATTCTTACCTCACAATTATGTCAAATTGTTATACTAATAGTTATAGTATTTAAGGCAAAGTAGTCGATCAATAGATAATTACATCATAAAACTCAATTAGTTAATAGCGCACAATGACTTAACAGAGACAACAAAATATTAGATTTCTCGCTACATTGGAGGTCTACAATCACAGTTTCAAAACCAGTTGAATTTACTTGGTCCGTACTCTATATCAGAAGCACACTAACAGGTTTCGCAACTATAAAAGCAATTTAGTCGGGGTGCTAATGACTTAAAATTTTTGGGGCTCTTGAAGTATTGTTCATCATAATTCAAACCTGACTTTCCAATCACATAATTTCACTCTTCTAAATCCTCAAAATAAAATTAGTAAATCTAGTAAAAGTGATCAAAGCAGCAACACCTAATACTTAGGCTCAAGATTACACTAATTCAATTATGGAGAAAATGGACACTGAATGATAGAGTGTAAAAGAGTAGGAAAGTATGGTGAAGGCTTATTTATAGGTACTAAAAAAAGTGAAGAGCGCCAAGAGGAAGAAATTGAAGAGTCTGCTGAAGAGCCAACTTTTGATACCAGTGGCTGTGCACAATCTATTGATGAATATGGTGATTTTAGGCCAATGTTAATAGTAAATGGAACCTTTTTCACTCTGACAGGACAAGACAAAGATAAGTGGTTACATCAAAATATTTTTCAAATTACTTGTGCAAGTGGGGGAAAAGTATATTGTATGATCATCGACTCAAGTAGTTGCGAGAATGTTATTTTAGAAGAAGTTGTAACAAGACTAAACTTAAAGACATAATCTTATCAAACTCTGTAGAAGCTCACATGGTTGAAGAAAGGAAATCAAGTAATAGTATCTAACCATTGCTTAGTTTCCTTATCTATTAGATCAATTTATAAGGACTAAATTTGGTATGACATTGTGGCTATGGATGCTTGTCATCTATTACTGGGTAGACTTTGATAGTAAAATTAAAAAGTAGTGCATGATGAAAAAATAAATACCTATAACTTTATGTTTAACAACATTAAGATTGTTCTTCTACCTAACAAGGAGCTCACTCTCAAATAAGTCTTGGGTGATTATTTGTTAGGTAAGAAGCAGTTTATAGATGTTGTAACAAAGATGAAAAAAGTCTATATTTTATTGAAAAAAAAAGCCACAATAATCAGAAGGTACCTAAAACTAAGATTTATTCCCTAATGAGCTATCACAGGGCTTGCTGCCTTTTAGGGATATACAATACCAAATTGATTTGGTATCGGGTTTTATATTACCAAATCGACCTTATTATTGTATGAGTCCTACGGAACATGAGGAATTAATTAAGTGGAAGAGTTACTAGAAAAAGGATATATTCGGGAAAGTCTCAGTCCTTGTATAGCCCCTGCTTTGTTGACTTTAAAAAAAGATGGTTCTTAGAGAATTTATGTGGACAGTCGAGATATCAATAACATTACAGTTCAATATCATTTTCCAATCCCCTAATTAGATGGCTTATTGGATCAGATCAATAGGGCAATAATTTTTAGCAAACTTGATTAAACAATGGCTACTATTATATTCGAATACAGCCTGGAGGTAAATGAAAAAAAACCTTTAAAACTTACAAAGGGTTATAAGAGTGGTTAGTAACACCATTTGGTCTATCTGTTAGTAATGCTATTTGGCTTATCTATTGCTTTGAGTATTCACATGCGAGTTATGAATCAAGTACTTCATCATTTCATTGGAAAATTTGTGTTTGTTTACTTCAATGATAAACTCATATATAGTACCAATCATGAATTACATTTGCAACATTTAAGGGAAGTACTTTTAGCTTTAAGGGCAACATGTTTATACACTGCAGTAAATAAGTGTATTTTCTTGACAAAGAAATTATTATTTTTAGGATATTTGACATCAAAGGATGGTATATATGTTGATCAATTGAAAGTGAATGCTATTTGAGATTGGCCACAACCAACTGCTTTATTTACCATTAGAAGTTTTCATGAATTGGCATAATTTTACAAGTGATTCATTTTTTATTTCAGTATTATTATGGTGCCATTCATAGATTGCACGAAAGCAGAATAATTTTCTTGGATAGAAGCAGCTAGTAAGGCATTTAAAATTATGAAAAAGAAGTTGACTACTGCCTCAGTATTTTACTTTACCAGACTTTTCTTTAACTTTTAAAGTTTATTGTAATGCATCCAAAGTAGGCATTAGAGTTGTTATTAGCTACTAGGGTGTAGTTTATTTCAATAAGAAGTTGAATAGAGCAAAGACATGTTATAGCACTTATTATAGAGAGCTTTATACAGTGGTCCAAGCATTAAAATATTGGCATCATTATTTGATTCATAGAGATTTTGTCTTATTCATTGATCATGTGGCATTGAAACATCTTAATAGTCAAGATAAGTGTTCTAATCAACACGCCATATGGACAACATTTCTTCAACAGCTTACTTTCATAGTAAAGCACACTTTCGGTAAATCGAACAGGGTAATAGATACATTTAGTCGATGATTTTCCTTGTTGATATAAATACATAATCAAGTCCCTAGATTAGACATGTTTTAAGAACTATATGCTACTAACCTTGTCTTCGCTCCTTTATTAGAAGGCATTGTTGTAAGGCTACTCAGAATATCATGTGTATGACGGATTTCTTTTCAAAGGTAATTAATTATGTGTTTTTGAATCAATTTTAAGACTAAAGATCATTGTAGAATTACATAATCAAGGGCATATAGGTTGTGACAAAATTCTGGAACTAATAACTAGCACTTGTTTTTGGCCTATCATGAGGTGTGATGTTTGTCACTATATTAAGACTTGTCGCATTTGTCAAGTTTCCAAAGGTACTACAACCAAAGCTGGATTATAGATACCGCTACCAATTTTAATAAAATCTTGGGCTAGCATTAACATGAATTTTGTTTTGGGATTATCTTGTACTCAGAGGGGTATGGATTTAATATTTGTTGTTGTAGATCGATTTTATAAGAAAACTATAAGCACTTTGATTATTGCTCGCTTATTCTTTAAAAAAGTCTATAAATTGCGTGGTTTACCAAGTTCTATAGTATATGATTGAGATACAAGATTTCTTAGCTATTTTTTGAGGACATTATGAAAATTAACTAACACTCGCTTAAATTTTGGAAGTGCTTACCACCTATAGGCAGATGGTTAAATTTAGGCTGTCAACCACTAGTTAAGAAACCATCTACGTAGTCTAGTTGGCAATAACTTAAAGATATAAGATCATAAGTTATACCAAGTCGAGTTTGCTTGTAATCATTTAGTTAAACGTAGTGCTAGTTTAAGCCCTTTTTAGGTGAATTATAGATATAATCCATGAGCTCCTATTGACGTAACCCCAGTTCTAGATTTTAGTTTGCAAAAGCAATAAACTAGAAGACTTTATTAAGTAGCTTCAAAAAATTCATACAGCTACCCAAGAGTCTTTAGTTAGAGAAGACTATTGAAAGTTATAAAATTTAGACAAACAAAAGGTGTTAAGCTTTAGAATTTGAAGTGGGAGATCTTATTCAAGCTGTCCTAACGAAAGTTAGGCTTTTAATTGGAGAATACAACAAGCTTTCAGGTAAGAAAATAGAACCTATGGAAATTATAGAGAAGCTAAATCCTAATGCCTACAGACAAAAGGTTTCTAGTCATATCCACACTGCAGATTTATTCAATGTTAAGCACATTATTTCTTTCAAACCTAATCATGATGAAGATGCTGTTACTGACAAGCCAAATTTGAGGGCGACTTCTCTTTATCCTAGTGGAAATTATGCAGATTAGGAGTTCTTATCATACTTGGATTAGTTTCCTTATTATCTAAAGCTTAGTACTTTATTTTCCTTTCTAGTTTAGAACTTTATTTTCCTTTTACTTCATGGTTTATAATAATTACTACTAATATAAATAACCCTCTCTTGTAGCCCTTGAAGGTAGATTAGAGTTAAACAATATTTTCAGTTTTCAAAGCTCTTAGTGAGTTTTTTAACCTAGTTAATTCTTGACTTTCTGCAGAATCAATGGGTTTTAACCCTTAGGTTCATGGTATTTGTTGGAATTGATATGAATTTAGTTCATTCCTAAATTCTCATATTCTTAGAGTCAACAGTATTAAAACATTGAACATCTATTGCATCACAAGGCCACTTGGGTTGTGTATTAATAATTGCTGCAGCGATGTTAAGCAGGGGTGGCAATGAAGACTAGCTTGAAGCAATTGATTTCTAAATGATACATATAATCTTGGATGGTTTGTTATGGTAATACCTTCTTGAGCAAATAAGGTCTCACTAGTATAACTAGATTATCCAACCTTTATGAAAGTTTTTTTCTAGAGCATTCTTGTCATGAGTGATATGAAATAGTAGCGTAGGTTGAATTTGGCTATTTTGACATTTTACATTGAATTGCTATGCTTTTGTTTAAAATAAGATGCCACAACTACATGATTTGCAAGGTCAACAAAAGTTTCAATAGGTAACATAACATTGCCGTATTTTGTTTTGTATTTTGTTTCTCTTCCTTTGTTAAGAATTTCTTGACATATGAATGCACTTACTTGTACCAAATGGATGTTTTCCTGCATGCTTGGTTTTCCTTGGTTCCTTTTTTCATTAATTAAAATACAACAAATTTGAAAGTTAGAGCATCACTAATTTTGTTGATTGTAATAAATATTTAAATGAAATTTAATATTCTTAAAAGTCAATGAATTGGAATTCAATTAATTTTAAGCACTTAAAAATAATGTCAAGCTCTGCATCTGATAGAGAATATGAGTGTTTCTTTTTGGGTATTTAATATGATGTGTTTAACTAACTAATAAGCTAAAAGCATTTGTGCATGAGTAAGTAATTATTATCAAATCTTCCGTATTCCAACAGTTACATGGGCAACATTAGATGCAATTTTGTTAACCAATGGGACATCAACAATTTCAAGGTAGGCAGTTAGCATTTGAACGTGTTTAGCATGGAATTGGTCAAAGCCAACTTGGCTAAGAAAACCAGTTGAATCGACATTTAAGCCAGTTTTCGGGTCCTGGAAATAGTGCATTATTTAGTGTTGCTCAGGGTATGTCAAATAGCCAGATGGTATTTATAGTTCTTTGTGTTTATTTAACGTGTTTTCATATTTTTTCTGTACAATCTGAATATTCAGTCATGGAGCTAGATTGACCATACCATTTGCTACCATATTAAAGATCAAGTGGATTTTATTTACTTTTCTTATCTATCATATTGTTTATTTCATTGTTGGCTCGAAGATAGAATTGCATGAAATACTGTTGTTTAATTGTGATTACAAAACTTGATTCAATTTCTGCTTGAACTACAACTTGGTTGCATCTGAGTAGTCATTATCGTTGCTTCTTCTTCTAATGTTTATTTGGTTAATTAGATCACATTTATAAGTATTTTGATACCATGATATCATTTTCCATATTAGTGTTTTATTTCTCTCCTAAATATCTTGTAGTGTATTCATTGTATAGGTGATGTGTAGTTTTATTAGTTTAAGTGTAAAAGGAAAAAATAGAGAGAAGAAAAACACTCGTTTTCTTATATATCTTTAATATGAATTACATTAGCTTTAAATAAAGAAGAGCACAAGAGTTGGCTCTTAGAATTAAGGAGCAAAAACAATAACTAATAGGAAAAAAAAGGAAAAAGGAACTAAAAAGGAAATATGCTAAGATTTGAATAATTCAGATTCTAATTTCCTAATTTTATAGGATATGATCTCTAATTTCCTGATTCTATGGGATTGAATCTCCTAATTTTCCTACATTCCCCCTCAAGTTATTGCATAGATGTCAATTGTGCCCAACTTGCTTATCAGATGTTTAAGGTTTGTTGACTAGAAGGCACAAATGGCAAGAAAATAGTCCCAACTTCAAGTTTTCCCTTAATGAAGTTCGATTAATCTTAATGTGCTTTGTCCTATCATGCTAGACAGGATTATGAGCAATACTTTTTGCAACTTTACTGTTGCAGTACAACTTCAAAGGAAGTTCCTTAGTCTTTTTGAGTTCTTCTAAGATTCTATATATCCATAATACGTCAAAGATCCTTTGAGCCATCGCCCTAAACTCAGCCTCTACGCTACTTTTAATAACATTTTGCATCTTGCTTCGTTAAGTAACCAAGTTTCCCCACACAAAGGTGCAATACCCTAAAGTAGATCTCCTGTCAGTTATTTAACTTGCACGCCCAGTCCATATCAGTAAATACCTTAACACTCATTTGATTAGTCCTTTTGAAAAACAGACTCTTTTCAGGAGTAGACTTCAAATATCTCAAAATTTGATAGACTGCCTCAAGGTGCTTTTTATAAAGTGCTTGCATGAATTGACTAACGACACTGATTAAGAAGGCAATATCCGGTTAAGTATAGAATAAATAAATTAGTTTTTCCAACCAATCTCTGGTATTTACTATTATTAACAGGAACACTTCCCTTTTTCTAAAGCTTTACATTGGGATCTATGAGAGTTTCAGTCGATCTGCAATACTCATCCTAGTTTCTTTTAAAAGATCAAGAATATATTTTCGTTAAGAGATAACAATTCATTTTCTTGAAAGAGCAACTTCCATGTCAACGAAATATCTTAGCACTCCTAAATCTTTGATCTCGAATTCTGATGCAAG
Source organism: Luvunga scandens (assembly GCA_030449905.1). Classification (NCBI taxonomy): domain Eukaryota; kingdom Viridiplantae; phylum Streptophyta; class Magnoliopsida; order Sapindales; family Rutaceae; genus Luvunga; species Luvunga scandens. Next base: position 67,219 of record JASUUG010000587.1, on the reverse strand, counting down.
ACTCTTCTTTAGTCTCTCCATCTCAATCGCATCATCACCTGTGAGAATAATATCATCAACATAAACTATTAGCACAGAAACCTTTCCTTTAGAAGAAAACTTAAACAACAAGGTATGATCAGTTTGTCCATGGGAATATTCTTGTTTTCTGATAGATTACGTAAAATTTTCAAACCAAGCCCTTGAAGATTGTTTGAGTCCATACAAAGACTTTTTTATCTTGCACACTTTTGAGCTAAATTTGTCCTTAAAGCCCAGTAGGCTATCCATATACACTTCTTCCTCCAAGTCACCATTAAGAAAGACATTCTTCACATCTAATTACTGTAAGGGCCAATCCAAATTAGCAGCAATAGATAAAAGCACTCTTAAAGTGTTCAGCTTTGCAACTGGAGCAAATATCTCAGAGTAATCAATGCCATATGCCTGGGTGAATCCCTTAACCACCAAGTTAGCCTTGTATCTTTCCATTAAACCATCAGAGTTATACTTCATAGTGAAGACCCATTTATAACCCACAATAGTCTTCCCAGTTGGCAAAGTCTTAACACTCTAAGTATGGTTCTTCTCAAAAGCTCTCATCTCTTCAAGTACTACTTCTTTCTACTTTGGAACTTTTAGAGCCTTATTTACATTTTAAAGAATTTTTACACTAACGAATTGAGAAGTAAAGGCAATAACAAATGGAGACAATTTTAAGTATGACACAACACAAATTTAGACAGCGAATGACTAGTACTGAATCTAACCCCTTTACAAAGAGCTATAAGAATGTTCAAATCAGAACACTCAAACTAACTATTAGGAAGAGAAAGGGAATTACCAGTACAAGACTCAGATTGTTGATTTGTCCTTGGTTCAAAATAATGGTTATGCTATAGAGTCAATTTGTCTTCCCTTTTCTTATAATTCTTTTTCAAGTAAACAATCCCTTTCCAAGTTCGATCACCTTCTTTGAATCTATTACATGTTACTTTAGTAGAATTATAATGTTGTGGCATTATAGTAAGTTGTTCCTTATTGTCAGTTTCCAAAAGTTGTTTTTCAAAATTCTGATTTTCAAATTGTTTTTCAAATGTAAGCCTAAACTTAAGAGAAACATCACTCATTGTAAGAGGAGTTTTAATGAGTGAATCTTTGCCATTTGTTGTAGGTGTAAAGGTACTTGGTTTAGGATCTTGTGTGAGAAACACATCATCTAAAAGAAAGACATCACCAAAGTTAACCAATAAATCTTCCTTAAAATTCTCTCCCTGAAGAAGAGTATCCTTAAAAAAATGGTTGTTTTTCAAAAAAAGTGACATCCATTGTGACAAAAAAATTTTTTGATATTGGATCAAAACATTTATAGCCTTTCTAAGTTGGGTAGTAACCAATGAAGACACATTTTATAGCTCTAGGCTTAAGTTTTCCAATCATGAACAAAAACTGTACAACCAAATATTTTTAGAGGTAGATTATTAGAAAGTCTAGCAATTGGAAGGTAATTTTTGAAAACTTGGAAAGGAGCTTGAAATTGCAAAACTCTAGAGGGCATTCTGTTTATTAAGTATGCATCAGTTAAAACAATCTCCCCCCATAAATATATAGGAACTTTAGTTGCAAAACGTGATGCATAAGCCAACCCCAATAGATGTTTATTTTTCCTTTCAGCAACACCATTCTATTGGGGTGTATCGATGCTAGAGGTATGATGAATTATTCCCTTTTCAAGGAAAAAATTAGCCAAGATCATGTTAAAATATTGTTTACCATTATCACTTTTGAAATTTTGTATGTTAGTTTAAAATTGAGTCTGCACCATATTATAAAAATTTTTAAAAACCCATTCGGTTTCTAATTTTTCTTTCAATAAATACACCCAGCAAAGTCTAGTATGATCATCTATAAATGTGATGAACCATCTCTTGTTAGAAGGTGTACTTATCTTATTTGGACCCTAAATATCACTGTGAATAATTGTGAAGGGTTTTGATGGTTTATATGGTTGCGAAGGAAAAGATGCATGGTGATGTTTTGCTAATTCATAGATTTCACAATGAAACAAAGATGGGTCTTTATTATCAAACAACTTAGGAAACAAATGTTTTAAATATTTGAAGCTTGGGTGGCCTAATCTTAAATGCCATAACATATTATTATTATTATTATTATTAGACGCATAAATAGATTCAAAGTAGGAACTTATTTGTTGAGATTGTTCCCTCAATTTAGATCCATCATTAAAGAAGTAGAGTTCTCCACTCTGTTTAGCATTGCTAATCGTCCTTCCTGAGGTCAAATCCTGGAATACACAATGAGTTAGAAAAAATTAATTTGATAGTTTTGATCATGGACTAGTTTACTGACAGATAAAAGATTATAAGAAAGTCTGGGAACATAAAGAACACTGTGAAAAGTGAGTGATGGAGACACTATAATAAAACCTTTTCTTATAATGGCTGAAAGAGAGCCATGTGCAATCTTAATTTTCTAGTTACCTTTACAAGGACTATATGAAGAAAAAAAGGGTTGACAGCCCTGTCATATGATCGGTTGTACCTAAATCAATAATCCAGGTGCGATCAGAGATAGCACTAATGAAAGCAGCTTTAGGTAATTATCTTTTTAAGCTAATGAACAAGAAAGAATTTTCTATGACTCGAGAAACTTGTATAGTTGGTCTATCTGCTCTTTGGTAAAAGGAAATGAATTTGAAGAAGACTGCTGCTCTTGATCTGAGACACTAGCCTCTTGATCTGAGACACTAGCCTGAAGTGCATGCCCCTCTCCACTAGACTTTTTCTTCCAGTTTTGAAGCTTGCCATGAATTTCCAACATGTTTCCCACATGTGCCATGGGCGTTTACAATGGTCGCACCATGGCCTTTCAGACTTCTTACCATCCTTTTTCACTTCCTCCTGAAACCCCGAGTTATAAGAGCAAAACTTTATGCTTCTGTGTTAGTAGTAATAGGAATAGATTTATTCTTAAACATCACACTTTGCAGTGCTTCTTCTCTTCAAACATCTGAAAAGGCCTCATGAATTGTTGGTAAAAGAGTTTTCCTTAGAACACAGCCCAACACCTTATCTAACTCTTTGTTAAGTCCTACCAAGAACATGAAGACGCGATCATTCTCTTGTCATTTCATAAATTGGACACTATCATTTGTGCACTCCTAGATGTCATCATAACAAAAATCTAACTCTTGCCACAAGATCATCAACTCGTTGTAGTAAGAGGTTACATCTCGGTCACCTTGTTTCGCGCACAAAAGTTTGGATTTTAACTCAAAAATTTACGAAGAATTCTTTAGATCAGAATACGTATCTTTAGCTGCTTCCCAAACATCTTGGGTGTCGGTAGGTACATGAAAGGCTTGCCAATTGCAGGTTCCCTTGAATTCACCAACCATGCAATAATAAAAGATTTTTCTGATTTTCAGGTCTTGAGAGCTGGATCTCCATCTGCAGGTTTTGTCAATTCTCCTATCAGATATCCAAGCTTCCCGTTGCCTTTCAAGATCAAACAAACTATTTGCGACCATTCTATGTAATTTTTTCCATTTAGATGGTGGATATTCAATTGGAAAGAATTAATAGACCCCTCCAAGCCATTGAATAAAATGGACGAGTTCAGATTCAAACTTGTGGTGCTTTCCCTTGATGCCTCTGAGTCCTTGCTGGTCTCACCAGTTAAATCCATCTTCCATGGATTTTGGTTTGCCATAGATAGTCCCTAGATTGGAGCTTAGGGCTCTAATACCATGAAGGGAAAAAACAGAGAGAAGAAAAACACTCTTTTTCTTATATATCTTTAATATGAATTACATTAGCTTTAAATAAAGAAGAGCACAAGAGTTGGCTCCTAGAATTAAAGAGCAAAAACAGTAACTAATAAAAAAAACGAAAAAGGAACTAAAAAGGAAATATGCTAAGATTTGAATAATTCATATTCTAATTCTTAATTGTATAGGATATGATCTCTAATTTCTTGATTCTATGGGATTGAATTTCCTAACTTTTCTACAAAGTGCTTTGCTGTAAATACTGAATGCGAGATAGGTCCAGATTAGATTGTGTAATTGTTGGGTTTAAGATTTTGTTAGAGATTTTAGAGTCTTATGCATGGTTGTTTTCTGTTTTCTCCATCTGTGTTTATGTTCAATCGAATGTTAAAACTTGACTTTTTCAATCATAAGGCTTTTCACGGAAAATTTAGCTGGGAGTATGTGATTCTTGATAATAAATTAGGTTTGTTCTTGTAACACCAAAAAAAAAATAGATTTTATAATTTTATTTTATTAGAATTTATAAGTGTTACTATTACCTCCACTAATAAAAATTACTCATGGGGTAATTTTAAAAAACACATATATTTTCCAAAACCTAATAGAATTTTTTAAGACTCCCTATACATTCATACTTTTCCCTCCTCCATAACCCTAAGTCCACAACATTCTCTTCTATTCTTTCTGTTGTTCAATACTCTCTTATTCATACCCTAGGATTCAAACCCTTACTTAAGGGAGAACCTTAAGGATTGGTAAGTTCTACTCTCTCTACTCTCCATATGTTTTTCTATCACTTTATTAGGGTTTTTATTGGAATGATTTTAGATTGTTATAGACTGTTATGCATGATTTAGGATGAGTTTAAGTTGTGTTTAGTGCTTTGGTTTATTGTTGAGATTTGCTTATTAATCCTAGACACAATAAACACACTAGATAATTCTGGACAGAATAAATATCTCGAAATTAAACATATACCTTATGAATGATTCTTGAAACGAACCTTATCTTTCTGAATACTAGACATGTAGGGCCTATTGAATAAATTTTGTTTCGTAAAATTTGAGTTCGTTTTTTATTTTATATGGATTTTCGAATCTGACTCTGTTGCACTGGAAAACTGCGATTCTAGCAGAACCACCAGATTCAAAAAATTATTTTCAGGGCCAAATGAACTTGAAAAATTATGATATTTTACAAAGAGGTTATTATATGTGTCTAGTGCTTCCAGTTTTAATTTCATAATTTTCTAATTGATGTATAATGTTATAAAAATCTCAGAATCCATACTGTCCAGTTAGTTTTTTATTCATCAAGAAATAAATAGTTTTGAAATTTTTTTTGATGTCGGATCCTTTTGAAAAATTTATGGGAGATACTTATGGATGTCCAGAATATTTCTACAAAATATTGTGTCATTCTGATTTCTAGATTAAGTGTTAAAATTATAAGAATCAGATTCGTACGAGTATGAATTAGAAAATCAGGTTCTTAGAATAAGTTGTTAATGGTTACAACTTGTATTTGTTTAAGGTATTGAAGGTGTTTGAGGCTGTTAGAGGCTTAGAGGAGTGTTTAGATCATTGCTTTTATCAAAGTAAGTAATTTCATTCCTAATGTACTAGATAATTATGATTATTTTGATACTACTATAAATACATGTGTTTTTTTTATAGTTCCTTGAAAATCAATTGCTTTTCATAATGAAATTAGTTTGTTTAAATGTTTTCAAATCTGAAAATGAAGTTATTCTTATGGTTTCAACATGATATTATAAATGCTTTTAAATATGTAATTTGTTTTGTTACAAGATTGCTTTTTATGATTTTGTTTATAAAATATTTTGCAAACCTAAATTATTGTTATGGACATTTATGCATTTGATATGAATGTTTTGCGCCCATTTACGATTTAAATTATTTATAATTGTATGGGGGCCACTACTTGAGACTATATGGGGGGCACCTCTTGAGGGCCAGAATGCCGGAAAGTGCCATGTATAAGTCATTATATATGAAAAACTAATTTGAATGTTTTGGCTCATTGTCTATAATTATTCTGATTCTGATTCTGATCATATAATTCAATACATATATATTCTGGACCAGTATTGAGTTTTTGTTCTGAGTGCGCACAATATAATCTGTTTCTAATTCTTTTTCGGGCTGGATCACCGAGAGTATAGGTGACACTATGTGACATGAGCTAACCTTTTATTTTCTATATATAAGCAACACTATTTGGTTCTATGATTAATTATGTTTTTGATATTTTAAATTATTATGAACTTATATAATCTTAATCTTACTGTGATAGGTCTTATATATTCTTTTTGTTACTTATTCGCACTGCATGTGTTCTTTTAGATTCCCAAAATGTCAGCTACAGTGTTGTCCCAATCTCTCCTTCCCCGGATGTAGGTGAGTTATTCCATATTCTTTCTTATCTATCTATCTATCTATCTATCTATCTATCTATCTATCTATCTATCTATCTATCTATCTATATATATATATATAACCCCTAATCCCTATTTTTGTAATCTTCGATCAATACAGGCACTATCCTTCCCCTTCTTTTTTTCTTCTTATGAAGTGCCTGTAGTAAATGTATATGGATGATACATGAGGATCAAAGATCTTATTAAGAAATTGATGTTCATACCCTTGTCTGAATCTATGATGCAGTTTGGATTACCTGGTAACAATCCCCCAAAGGAGTCACGCTTCCCAAATGTTGAGCGACCAACTTATGTCTCATCACTACATTTCTTTACTTCTATATTTAATAATTTATTATTTTCTTGAGAAAATTGGAAAACAGATTCTACAACCAAATACTACATATTATCATATGCTTATTCACATCTTCATTTATGGTATTAAGCTAGAGCTCAATTGGATCTTTTGGTTGCAGTGTTCAATATGGGGGCCTCAAATCCAGGTAGCATGATGCCTATACAGCAGCAGCAGCAGCAACAACACAACACGCAAGAAGCATTTGGTAATATGCAGCCAAATGCTCAGAATACGCGGACTAATATGGTAGCCCTTCATAATGCACAACAAAATCATCCCAATTTTGCCCAACAGAGACAACAAAATCCCTTTAACTGGATAATTGTTGGTCGTCAAGGACCCTTCAAATTCACGCAATGTAATGTAGAGCTGTAATTGTAAGCCCCATCGTACTCTTTGCTTGTAACGTAGGCTTAGCCATGTAATGCTTTTCTTTTGAAACCAGATTTAAATAACCTAAAGTTTTGTTGGAAATTGGCTTTTTTTGTAAGCCATTGAAGGATAATCAGTTTTATTTTTCTAATGTGGAGTGTATACTTTCTTTTGATTTGCTGTGTGAGTGACTGTTTACTTGCAAATTTCATTCGTTCGCCTTCGTTGTATCATGTCATTCATACAATGATTGGGTGAAATTTTGTCGTACATCCTTTTGAAGATTAGTAATCAGTGAATGGATAAAAGATTAATGAATTAATGTGTACATTCACTTTGGAGATTTTGTCATACTTTCAACTGTGAGGCATCAGATAATGGATTCAGAAATGACAAAGGCAAAGCATGTCCCACACAAATTTTATTCCTTTATTTGACTTCTTTCAAATTCAACAGCAATTTTTTACAAAGAATAGTGAGAATGTTTCAGGGATGTTGTTACAACTAAAAATGTATAGTTTAATCACCGCGATGGGATACTGAAATTGAGTTACAAAAATGAGTGTCTGAAACAAAAGATGAAAAAAATCTCTGGCCTGGGCAAACTCTCTGGCTGTGGCTGCTCAGTCTTGCATTTGCCTTTCAGCAAAGATATGAGGAGACCATGAAAAGCAACTACAGCATCTTTGTAAAAGCCAATCTAACCCTGTGTTCATGGAGACACAGAAATTATTAAGCGATTATTGTTTTTATGAAAATAAGAAAAAAAAATTAGTTGATTAATTTTCATGGCTTTGACTAGTTGTTAGCTGTTAGATGGGTTGGAATTCAAAAGAAAATTTGTTGTCTTTAGAGTAAACCACCAGTCAAATGGTGCCTGGAAATTCACTCATGAACTTGCAAGTTAAGATGTGCTAAAATTATTCCTTTATTTGATTGATGAATTAATCATGTACAGATTCTGCTAATGCCAGGCAAAAAATGTACTTGAAGACTAGATATAACAGAAGACTTACAATTCTTTGAGGCATTAGATAGTTTTGTCACCAACTTGACCATCTGGGACTTTCCTATCCAATGAAAATGTCGATGGCGCTTGGGCAGTAGTGGGAAGTGTTTCAGTGAAAAGGGGGTGGTTTTCGGCCGACGTGCCGCCGAACGGAGGTGGCGAGAAGGGAGGAGAAGGCTTCGGAGATGGCTAAAAAATGTACTTATGGTTGCCGGGTCCTATACTGGTGGGGGGAGGTGATGGAGGTGTTGGTGGTGATGATGATGGAGAAACATTTCTATCCTTCAATTTTTCTTCAAATTCTTCCATTATAACAAAATTTAAAAAAATGAACAAAATGTCCTGTTTTTCTTTTGCATTGTCTTTTAATTTTTTTGAGATTGGGGTAGTTGTAATTTCCCGGCAGTTTGATCTGATTTGAATTATAGGTACGGACCTAATGGTCTCGGGCAAAATTAAACCTGCCAGCTTCAAGCTCGCTTGTTAACCTAGCAACATCACTTTCCAATACAGCGATGTTAATAATATTAGTACTGTATTAACATAATAAATGTTAATGCAGCTTGTTCATATCAATATGTTTCTCAAAAATTGTAACATTTGATTATACGTCAATTAATAGCATAACATAACATTTATAGATCTTTCGACAAAATATGTTTATTAAATCTTTTGATTTAGAAATAGCATATAAATGTTATATAAATTGGTGTTTTCAAATTTTGAATCTATGCTCATGCTCATCAAGTCCAAGTATAAGCTCTTGGAAGTGAGCCAAAAGATGCCAAGTTCCCACACCACACTCCACGCTGGTACATAGAATAGAAAGGGGAAATCTTGAAGCAAGCACGCATTTGGTTTTTATTACATTTCTTTAAAGAAAAAAGGTTAATTTTCTAGTTTTTGTAAATTTTTAATACGGTAAATTAGTAATAAAAATGACCTATCATGAGAGTTGTGCACACTGTTAATAGAAAAGAATTAAAGAAAGAAAAGACCAATGAATATGAGTTTTTGACTCATGTAATGTAAGTTGAAAAATTCTCATTATTATTATTATTATCTATTATTAGGATTTAAGATAAGGGCTGAAATAAAATATTATTATATTATAATAGAATATGATCCTTTTAAAGCCGTTCAACAAAACCATTTCTAACTCAACGGTTAAGATCAGCAGCTGGAACTTAGCGGGCCCCTTGTCTGTTGCCATTCAACAACATAAACACACAGCCAAGTAAGCCATTGAACTTAGCGGGCCCCCTTCTTGGTTTGGAAAGTGGAACCAAATATAAATTTATTAATATCAATTTTTAGGTCGAATTATTATTAAATTTATTTTTCTATATTAATTATTTTAAGATAAAAATAAAATAAAATCAATATATTATAATTTTTTTTAAATTAAAATTATTATAATACACAATTAAAAATATTTTATATGAATATTTTTATATATATAAGTAAATTGTATCTTATATTATGTATATTTTAGTCATTTATTTCTTTCAGCAGTTTAACAGTAAAATTTATCGAACGTCCATAATTGCTTTCAAAATTCATAGTACTTTTCAAAATAAAATTTACTAAACACTTAACGAATTCTCTTCAAAGCTGATTATTTTTATAGCACAACTAATAGCAATTATTTAAAAAGCTACAGCATTACCAAACTGGCCCTTAATCTAACTTAGGGGCTGTAAAATAATTGCTGGTAGGTATGCTATAGAAATAATCAGCTATGAAGAGAATCAATTAAGCGTTTCGTAAATTTTATTTTCAAAAGTACTGTGAATTTTAAAAACAGTTATGAGTGTTTGATAAATCTTACTGTTAAATTACTGTAAGAAAATAAATGACTAAAGTGTATATAATGTAGAATGAAATTTACTTACACATATAAAAATGTACACATACAATATCTTTAATTGTGTATTATAATAATTTTAACTAAAAATAAATTTTATACTATATTGATTTTATTTCTTAATCTTAAAACAATTGATAATTAAAAAATCAACTACAATTTTTATTCAATAATATCAAGCAAAGTAGAACTAGGTATTCCAAAAATAAACATAAAAAAATGTAATGAGCTACAAAAATTCAAAATGAAAAAAAAAAAATTTGTCATGTAATATTATATTTGCATTAAACTTGTAGCAATATTATTTCTTAGAATAAAAAATTATCAAAGTATTGATTTTGTTTCCAATTTAAATAAGGATAATTTGGGGTTTAGATAATAATTATAATGATATTTATAGAATTATATTAAAGGATAAAATTGATTCTCAAAATCAAAATCTAAAAGTTACTCCTTCTCTACTTTTCAAAATCAGCTATAGGAGGGGTTGATTTTGGTAAAAGTGATTTTGATTTTTTTTTACCAAACACCAAAATTAGCTTTTAAATTTTTAAAATCACTTTTAACCCTCCCAAAAGTAATCCCAAACGGGCCCTAAATAAGGTGGTAGTAAGAATAAGGAGTTTGAAATTATATAGAAATCTAATAGGTTGTAATTTTTTCATTATTTAGTGAATTACTTATAATCTAATCATGGCCAATGGATGTAGGATTGGGATCCAAACCATATAAAAATCCTCTGTATGCTTTACTTTCTACAATTTACTATCTCTAGCATATATGTTAAAATTACGGTGAATGAACAGTGTGATAAACAATACTTATAAACAGTAACCGTATGAACAATGACTATAAATAATATTGCATAAATAGTGATTTCAAGATTAATTAATTTATCTGGGGTTTTTATTTACCTACTCTTGTTAAAATAGATCTAAATTTTTAACATAAAATAAATTAAGTGAGGATAAAGTAAAACATTAATATTTGAATAGAGGCAGTCTTCACTCGAAATGATGTAATATATTAGTAAACTTTACGGAAGGGGCATGCCAACTGAACTCTCATTTGTCTATGTCTAATAACAAACAAGTTTGACAAAATATTTCAAAAATCAGTCATTAACAAGATTTGTAAATTTTAGATTGTCAAAATTCATGAAGTCTATGGCCTTTCAAAGTGATATTGGATATCGTAAGGGATATTATGGAAATAGAGAAGAATTAAATAATGATATAAATAAAACAATATATTAAAATGTTTATCTCCATCTTTAATAACTAATACAAAGATTGATTGATCAATTAATTAAATTCAATCATAAGTGTAACATTTTCATTTTTATTATTGCAATCTTTGTATAAATCAATTTCTGTACTCATGAATCAATGATACGAGGACCTATCTTCTTTCTTTATATCTTTCTTTAAAATTTCAAACCCAGATGAATAATATATTAAATTTAACCATATATAGTTGTGAGCTAGAAAGTGCTCACAAAGTTTTCCATGTCTGGGCCTTAATACTAATTCAGAAAATTTTGATCAAAAAATTTAGTGGTAGTATAAAATTCTAACAAATAAATTTCAAAAATACTATTATAACATTTAAAACTAGTACACCAAAAAGTCAAAAAAAGACATCCTACAACAAATAGAAAACCAAGTAACTTTATTTTTAGATAAACAAAGCAAGTTAATATAGTATATACGCGGATGTATAATTATTTTGTTTATCGTATAATCCACTTGTCGTTATTAAAATTCAGTCGAATTAGTGAACTGTGAACCTATATGGAATTCACTTTTATCTCCCTTCTATAATTACATATTTAGAGTTATATTCATCCGTTGTAAAAGTTAATTTTTCATAATATCAATAGGTTCGAAGGATTGAATTTTCCATAATATCAATAAGTTCGGATTGAATTGTATCTTTACACATAAATTATTACGATAAGAAGCCTCATTTTCTTGATATTGTAGTAACGTATTTAAATTTCTATCCCTACAATTAACAATGTCTAATTAGTACTACTTTTGAGCTCTCATTTTCTTTGATGTGTTCTTGCTTTTCAGACAATGAAAAGTATAAATTCATTTTAAATATTTTGTTAACAATAATATTAAGGATGTTAGTATTTATTCCCAAGTGGCAGTAAAAAGGTGGTAGAGCTTATAAATAGTAATGGGTGTTGGAATAAAACTCTCATTTAAAATCATTTCTTGCAAATAAATGCTGAAATGATTACCAATATTCATTTGCCTCACACCCATGCCCTGATCAAGTGTATTGGTTTTATGATAAAGGGGAGTGTATTTTGTCAAAAGTGGGTGCCAAGTGACATTGCGCTTCAATCATTATCAAGGTCCCTCCACTTCATAGTTAGTTGAAGCATGGTGGAAACTCACCTGGTCTTTCTCAATCCCGCCCAAGATAAGAGTTTTTTGTTGGATCTTGAACCTAGCATTATTGAATTTTTAATTCAACGTTTAACTTATATGTGAATAACTATATGTTATAAATTGTTATATAAGATTAAGCCCAATGAAAAGTGATCTATTAAAATTTTTAGTAATTTGGGATTCAATATATCTGATAAGGTATGATCCTTTAATGTATAAATACTTAAATGTAATTTCTATTTCTATGATAAACTGAAATAAGAATACTTAAATACAATAGGGAGAACTGTCTATAAAAGTAGTTATGGTCCTCGGGTCACATGTATCATTCTATTTTTTTTTTTTTTTACATCCCATCATCAAATAGAGAGGGAGTAAAGAGAAATTAAAGAATTATATAAGAGAACATGTTGATTTGGAAGGCTAGCCACACTATTCTAGAGAGTAATTAAGCATTATGGATCCAGATAGGCTTCTACATATTATGTTATTGATTCTTAATGATACAACATGAATGCTTATGAATTATAGGTGATGGTTTTCACCAAAGAATTATTACTGTTCTAACAAGTGGTATCGAAACATTTTCATGTTGCATTATTGAGAATCGAACTTATTTTCGATTAATGATTCAATTTTTGGCCTTCTTGAATGGTATCATTGAATTTGAGAAAAACTTGTGGTTTTTTTTAAGGATTAATAAAAAAAAATATATTACATTTGATTTGGAATTTGGTTTTTAAGGATTTAGGCCAGCGGCAACCGCTGCTGCCACCAATGTTTGGGCAAGGCACGACCTGTCAAGCAACCAATCAAGTAAAAGCAACAGCCTAGCCTGTTAATGTTTTGACTTTGACTCGAATGTTTTATTTTTAGTGTAATTTTAAATTCAAATATTGGTGTGTTTATATATATTTTGAGATGAATTAATTACACCAACATGTCACCAAAGCGACCTCTCTTATAAAAATTAATTTATTTTGAAATATAAATGGTTGTGCGTATGTAATTTTTATGAATACCGATTGGTCCAAAAGAGGCCATATTTAATAAAACTGTTAATGCATATGTGGTAATAAATATGTGATGATTATTTGGCTTTACATATGAATTATAAATCATCCCAAAGGAAGATTTATTATTTGACATGTTCTTATTATGAGTGTTTGATTGCTACAATAAGATATCACTTACAAGTTAATATTTTGTCTAAAGATAAAATATTAATGAAGTGTCCAGTATCTTGAGATAGAGTTTACTATTATTTGAATTTATTTTTAAGACTTACATGAGCTTGTTTTGTTTTTTTGTCCTTCTTTGTTTAGTTATGACTCTTACCAATATTATTACTAATATCAATTATATTCCCATACTGAATGGTTCCAACTTTAAGTCATGGCAAAAGACCCTTTTAACATTTCTCGTACCCATGGATTTTGATCTTGTGTTAAGGGTTAATTTTTTCCCACCTCTTATAGATGAATGTACCCTTGATGATAAAAGAAAAATAGAAAAGTGGGAGAGACTAAATTGCATGTATATCATGATCATGAAGAAGGCTATTCGTGAAGCATTTAGGGGATCAATGTCTAAAAAGGTAACTACAGTTGAGGAGTTCCTTAAAGAAACTAAATAGAGGTTTGTTAAGAATGAAAATACTGAAATTAGTACACTCTTAACAAGCCTAATTTTAATGAGATATATAGGTAAATGCAATATTAGGAACTAAATCATACTTCTAAGTTGATGTCTTATCTTGCTTCTAAGCTGAGAGCACTTAAACTTGAACTCTCTAAGGACTTGTTAACGCATTTGGTTTTAATATCCTTATCAACACAATTTAACTAATTTAAGGTGAGTTATAACTGTTATAAAGAGATTGGGTCTCTAAATGAGCTCATATTACACTGTATTTAGGAAAAGTATAAGTTGAAGTGTTTACTTAGCCTCTACCTCCTAAGGCAAGGACAAAGGCAAGAAAAGGAATAAGAGTAAAGAAGCTACAAATACAACACCTTAAAAAAATAATAACAAAAGAAACTAGGTGATGCGAAAGGCATTAGTTGTTTCTTTTATGGAGCTGAAGGGAATGGTTTGGTTTGTTTTTAGGTTAATTTAAGTTCAATACCAAGGCACACATGGTGGATAGATTCTTGTATAACCAGTCACATCAATGTGTCTATATAGAGTTGTTTGAATGGCCAAAAGCCTAATAATTGTGAAAGATACATCTATATAGACAATGGCAAAAAGATTGGATTTTGTTTGATCCTTGATGAAACATTTATTATTCCGTCTTTTAAATGAAATTTGATTTCTATTTTCGTTTTTTGACAAATCTGGCGATTCTTGTTTATTAAGAAATGAAAAATTCAATTTGTTTCATAATTCAAAATTGGTTGGTTCTTATTCTTTTCAGGCTATGATAATCTTTCTTTGATTGATACGATTGCTTCATTTAATGAATCACTGTAATTTGGTACACTAGATTTAAAGAGAATTAACCAATGAGAATTAAGCAAAGTTAAGGCACAAGAGATTATGTCATATCTCTAGACGGAGAATAGCTAGGCCCTTTAAATTTTAAAAATTTTGATGTTTGTGTTAACTATATAAAGGAGAAACAAACAAATAATAGGAGATTCGAAACCAACAGGACTTGGATGTCTTAGAACTCATACATATAGATATTTGTGGGCCATTTTCTATGATTGCTTGGAATAGTCAATAATATTTTATGATGTTCATCAATGATTTTTCTAGATATGGTTATATATATCTCATTTATAAAAAGTCATAGTCATTAGGCATGTTAAAAAATTTTAAGGCTAAAGTTGAGAACTAACTCAGCAAAAGAATAAAAACCGTTAGATTTAACTGTGGTAACAAATACTATGGTAGGTATGACGATTCTGGTAAACAACATTACGAACCGTTTGCTATATTCTTAGAAAAATATGGTATCTTATAGTACATTATGTCAAGTTCGACCATTATAAATGGTATTGCTGAGAGACAAAATAGAATACTTAACAATATAGTGAGAAGTATGATTTGTCATTTTACCTTACTATAATCACTCTAGGGAAAAGTACTTAAAACTGCAGTATATATACTTAATAGGGTTTCAATTAAAGCGATTGCAAAAAACCTCTTATGAACTTTTGATAGGCAAGAAACTTAGTCTAAAGCACTTACATATTTGGGGATATCAAACAGAGGTAAGGGCTTACAGGCCCAATGTAAAGAAACTGGACTCAAGGGCAACAAGTTGCTATTTTATTGGAACTTTGAAAGATCCAGGGGTACAAGCTTTATGATCTTACAATTAAGTCAATTTTTGAGTTAGGAAATACTCAATTTTTTTATGATGTCGAGTTTGTTGGATGAGACACAATTAGAGACTTTGTCTTCAAAAAGAAGTATGTTGATATTCCTATATGTGTTATTAACATTAATTAGGGTCTCATTCTTAACTTGTTCAAGACACAGCAAATCAAGACAATATTGGAGAACTTTTTATACCAGAAATTGATCTAGAAAAATAAATTCTACCAATTTAAGAATCTATGTCATTACAGAGATCCATTAGAGAAAAGAGAAGTGCAGTGCTAAATGACTATATTATACTTCTTAAGAACATGAGGTAGACATTAGAGTAAAAGAAGATGATTCAATTAACTTCCATCAAGCTATGGAATGGTTTAACTCTCAAAAGTGGATTAATGTCATGAATGAAGAGATAAAGTTCATGAAGAACAATGACGTATGAGATCTTGTCCCATTGTCAAAAGGTGCGAAACTTATTGGTTGCAAATGGATATTTAAGATTAAAAGGAATTCGAAAGGTGATGTAGAAAAATACATGACACGTTTTGTCACAAAGGACTTTCACAAAAACGAGACATGGACCATAAAGAGACTTTTTTTTATTTCTTCGAAAACTCTTTCAGGATTGTAATGGCATTGGTGATGCATCTTAATCTTGATTTACATTAGATGGATATGAAGACAATGTTTCTCAATGGTGACATCAATAGGACAATCTATATAGTGCATTAAGAAAATTTTGTGTAAGAAGACCTAAAGAATATAGTTTGTAAACTTTATAAATCCATTTATGGGTTCAGGCAAGCATCTTGACAATGGTATTTTAAGTTTCATCAAGTGATCATCTCATTCAATTTCGAGATGAAATTAGTCGATGATTGCATATACTATAGGTTCTATTGAGGTAAGTATATTTTTTTGGTTTTGTATGTCAGTGAAATTTTGTTTGTTGGCAATGATATAGGCTTGTTGCATGATATAAGAGATTTCTAGCTAATGAGATGAAAGATCTTAGTGATGTCTTTTTTGTATTAACCATACAAATTCACTAGGTTCACTCTCGAAGTACTCTTTTATTATCAAAAAAGAATTATATCAAAAAGGTTCTCAAGAGTTATGACCTACAGGATTGCAAAAAAATCAGTTTTAATGGGAGTTTGTGAATTTAAATGCTTTTATGATATAAATATTTTTTAGTTATTTTAGTTTATGGATATTTAAGTTTACTTTCTACATAAATAAAGTTTTGGATTATTCACTCTGATTTTAGTATGGTTTGATCTTGCTAAGGTTTAAGGTGGACCAGTTGGAAATAGACATGTTAAAATCACATTGCATGAAATTTCTATGTTATACATCCACATCATGATCCATATCATTCACCGGTATTGGCATAGTGACCATCGATGGTTCGAGTTATGATAGTTGTTATAAAGGTCCCTTTAATCCTATGTCGATATAATTGACGGACCGAATTAGTTATAGATACATTTCAATAATGACTATAAAGTTGAGTTCATACAGTTATTTTCGCAAAGCATAAGTATAAGGTTACATAATTAACCTAAGTAGGAGATTGTTGGATCTTGAATCTAACATTGTTAGATCCTTAATCCAACGTTGGATTTATATGTGAATAAGTATGAGTTGCAGATTATCATATAACATTAAGCCTAATGAAAAGTGATCTATTAAGATTTTCAGTAATTAGGGTTTTAATGTGTTTGATAGAGTGTGAGCTTTTAATAGACCTAATTTTTATTTTTATGATGAGTTGAAATATGAATACCTAAAGACAACAAGAAAAATTATCTATATAAGTGATTATAGTCTCCATGTTTCACATATCATTCCATTTTTTTTTTTTACATTCGATCATCAGAGAGATAGGATAGAGAAAATTAAAGGATTCTTCAGAAAAACGTGTTGATCTAGAAGGCTAACTATATTATTTTAGAGAGCGATTAAGCATTATGGATCCAAATACGCTAATGCATATTATGTTATTGATTCTTATTGATAATACAACATGAATTTTCTTAAATTATAGAAGATATTTTTCACCAAAAAATTATTACTATTCTAACATTTTTATGTGGAGAGCTTTATTGGATATCCTTCCAACTTCTTATAATTTATTTAAAAGGAAGGTGATGCGATATCCTATTTGTCAAATGTGCAATAGAGTGTAGGAGGATAGCTTCCATGCTTTGGTGGGACATAAAGTTGTTAAAAAGGTGTGGCAGTTATTAATCAATCTTTGCAAATTTTGTGATTAATTTTGAAAGCACCGATTTCTCATGCTTTGCTCAATCATTGGCTGATTATATGTCCAAGGAGCATTTCGAGTCTTTTGTGGTCCTGCCTTGGTCAATTTGGAGGGACATAAACTTGACTCTTCATAATGATGTGGGGAATGACACTTTGAGCTCGATGATCAAAGCTGAATCTATTATTGAGAACTATAAGCTAGTGCAACAATCTCTAACTACCTTGGCTTCTATAATTAGAATCATAAGGAAGAAAGATGGGTTGCTCCACTAAATAATTGGTATAAACTTAATACTGATGTACCTATTAAATCTTCAGAGGGTATTTCTGGCCTCGGCACTATTATGAGAAACTCAAGAGGAGAAGTTATGGCGGCGTCAGTCAATATAAGTCCTTTTTTAAGGGATGTGGAATTTGCAGAAGTTTATGCGGTTTTTCAGGAAATTAAGCTAACAATTGACTTGGGTTTAACTCCCTTGATTGTTAAACTTGATTCGGTAATTGTTGTTACTCTGATTAATGGAAGTTTGTCTAGCACGAAAGAGATTGATTGGCTAGTATGGGAAAATCAAGGGCCTTATGATTATTAGAGCTCTCATTATAGTTATACATGCACCTAAACCTTGTAATGTGGTGGCTCATAGTTTAACCAAATTAACTTTCTTTTTGCCGTGTGGGCACATTTGGATAGATGATTGTCACGTAGAAATTGTCAGTCTCGTGTAATGTTGGAGCCCGTTCTTGAATATATAATCAACTTTTCAAAAAGAAAAAAAAATGGCCGTACAAATAAACTGCCACCACGTAGTACATGTTGCTCAATGCTCACGAATTCTGCAATCTTGATGGAGACTGATTTCTCTGTCGTCATTTGCAATGTTGCCACCAAAACCCATCCATAAATCACAACCAGTAATAGATTGTCAACACAACTGGACCCATAATTATAATAACAATAAACAATAATTTTTTTTTTGTTATTTGGTAGGTCAGCTTTTGGGTTAAAAAGGTTATTTTATCTCTATATTTAATTATTTGGCTCTACATATCCTAGTATTTAAAAAAAAAATTAATACTAATATGTATAATGACATGTGTGTGTCACGAAAAATGTAATCATTAAAGTAATATGATTGGAGAATTAGAATTCTGTATTAAATTTATTTTTTATTAAGTAAAAAATTCATGTTAAATTTATTTTATTTTTTTATCTATCGGGTCTCCCTAATTTACAGCTTATGTAAGTTACATTCATAACAAATTGATACTTGTCTTTATTATAATTTTTTCTTTTATTCAAAGGCAATTCCTAAGTTACGTTTTACGTAGCTTACAGCCTATCGAATATGAGATGCTGGATGTGCTTTAATTTGGATCCAACGGATAAAATTTAAATTATCGAAAAGTTGTAACAAATGTAGACCGGCTGAACTAGTTATTTTAAGTGATGGGCTACTTGATGAAACGGTTTATTCTTAGAAAAAGAATAAATTTTGTTTTCATCTCTCATCTCTTCTTCTTCTTCAATCCAAGCAATTTTCTGCAACAAATTTAACTGAGTAATAACAATTTTTAATAATTTATTATCATAATTATTCCTATAACTTAAATTTCAATCCCCTTTCTATTTAGAATTTCCCATGTTTTATAACTTGTGTAATCTATGAACAAATTTGTTGTAAAACTAATACATAAATCTTTCTATTCCGTCATTAGTTTTGCTTCCCGTGTCTTATCAAGTTTACTTTTTCTTTTTTAATCCATTCTTTGGATTTTGAATCGCAATTTTGCAGTTAATTCGGTCCAAGTATTTTCCATGTTTTCAATTTGTTTGTCCATTTAATTAGCTTTGATAAACAGTGATTATGTTGTAAATTTTGATCCTTTCATGCTTTAATCTTAAGCTTCGAATTGATGAAACAAACCCATGCTCCAACTTGTGTGTTATATATTTAATAAAGGAATTGTTAGGTTATGAACCTGTGAATTTAAGTTTTCTTGATGGATTAAGCATTTTAGGTAAGCTGTTTGATGAAATACCTAAGTGAGTTTTATTGATTTCAAATTAAAGGCCTAAGAGTAGTTGGTTAGATCTAGTGACAAAAGTAATTTGATTAAGTAGAGAATATACATCTTAAGCATTGAAGAGAATTTTTGTTCGTGGACTTAGTTGAAAATTTTATTTTGGTGGATTGAGGCATTGGTGATTGAAGGCATTGATGGAGGAGTAGTTCATACTAAGAGTTCCGCCTTTAGTTGCTGAGCGCCTTTTAAGCAAATGGGTCTTTAGAAGAGGGCAAATCACTGGATTTGTCTTTTTGTGATAAGTACACATTATTCTTTCCTCGAATTGTTTGAATGATGACTGTAGTTTGAAAGGAGGCACTCTTTAATTAATGCTCAGCATAATCCTGTAAGAAGGAGATATTGCACCATTTAAACGTTTTCATTGATATAGTACTTCTATAATTCTAGTACAATTTCACTACTTGTCTCCTTCGGCCTTGGGCTCTTTCACCTGCAAAACAACGATGTTAATGTATAGCATGCCTCTTCATTTTATTTTTCCTTTGAACAAATTTGTGCTTACGTTTTCCAATGATCTTTTATTCCCCACATGTTGGTTATATAGAAGTAGTGAGATAATCTGAAGATTTTTTTTTTTCGGTAAAGCATAATTTTCATAGAACTAATTGTTTTGCCTATTGTCTTGGCAACTGTTAACTTGGATTTTTTCCAGAGGATGGGAGGAGTGGCACATTCCTCATAGGCCATGACCATTTTCCAGTATCTCTCATGGATCTTCCTTGTGGAGTGGAGTCATTCAAAACTTATGATGACTCTGCTCTAGTTAAAACTGCAGACATCGGCCAGGGAGCCTTGTGAAGAACTTCTATTCGATATGATCAAATGTATGTCTTCATCATTCTTTATGCAACCGTTTTAGCCATTGTTGTTGTACAGATAATTATGGTTAGAGAGCCAGGTGACTCTACTCCAGAGGTGGTGGAGTACAGTTGTGGTCTTACCATTCCTACGAGAGATGCTTGCAAGCGAAAATTTCGAAGGGAGCTAGATCTGAATGTACAACTTCTCTTTACTTTTTTAAACTATTTATGTATTTACTCGAGTGTGTAAAATAAATGTTAAACTTTTAAGATTGATTTAATTATTGTCAAGTATAATATGTAATACCAGTGTTAAAAATCTTAATATTTAAATTTTAGTTATTATGCGTTATTTATTTTGTATATAGAATATCCATAAAGAAAAAAAATATGAAAGGAAAAAAATCCAATCCGCACAAACACCACAATTTCAATTAGTTATCTGCAACTGGCTATAAGGGGTGAAAAGAACTTTGGTACCTGATTGGAACCGAAGGAGGCAGTTATTAAATTATTAAATTTTTACACATGGCGCTCTTAACAAATCTTTTGTCACATCATGGACTGCAACATACATAAACAGTAAGATAGCAAGACCAATATTGGTTTATTTCTTCAATCAAGTCTTCATATCCGTTCAATTTACGAAGAGATTCTCATATGGGAGCATATCTGCATGCGTAATAATTATTCTTCTATTTTAGACAGTTTTTGTGAAAAAAAATATAACTTTATCAATTATTTATGTTTACCAACCCTTATGTTTTGTTTTTTTACTTTTCATAACTCATACAAATGTTTGTTATAGAATTTGTGTATATTTCATTATAATATAATTATAAGATAAATCTCTATTCATCTCTAAATAAAATAATAAATTTTTATTTACTCTTAAAAAATATGAAAATATTAATTTACTTTCATTTTTATTTAAGAGACGATGACAAATAAGGGTGCGTTGATTAATTGTTTTATTTATTTATTAATAAATGAGAGATATATTAAAGATTATCATTCTTAGTAGAAAGTAAATTAAAATTTACTTAATTATTTTAAATTATCATTCAAATTTTACATTCCAATCTCGATTAGATTTGCAGGGGGAGCAACGTCCTTACCCGGATTAGATTCAGCTGGAACGCCACAAATATCATGGTGAACTCAGAAATTTTTCACCTCTTTCACTTCTGGAACCTGTGCTTTTTGGCACGTGCACAATACTTGGATGCTACTTATAGAGAGTTTTAGAATTGCAAAGACATGGTGCTCTTTGATAATTCAAAAATCCAACATCATTTATAGAGAATCACAGAATTGTGGTACGTGATAATTTGCTGATGCAATGAGGGGCCGAAATTCTTATACATGTGATTAAGTTATAAATGTATAATTAAGTGATTAGCAAGTACTAGTTGGGAGTATTTGTGTCCATGGAAATTTACAGCTAGTTGTTGATATTATACCGTGGGTGTGTCGTGTAATCATGGATCTGATCATTCAAATAAAGAAATAGGGGTTCCGTTAACTTACAGGGTTGGTAATCTTACATGTGTAAATATACTCCCATACGAGAATTTTATCATAAATTAAATGGATACGAGGACTTGATTAAAGAAATGGACGGATATTTGAATAAAAGAAAAATTTATAATAAAGACAAGTATCAATTTATTATGAATATAACATAAATAAGGGCTAAGTTAGCGGGGTCCAAAAGGGGTCTAGCTATCATTGACTTAATATTTTGAATCTTCATCCAAAGTTAAGGTACAAAATTTTTATCCTAAATAAATATTATCAATTTAAACTTATCACTTAAATAATAAATGATAAGATTGCATATTAACTATGTCATTACTGAGTGAAATTATAAATTTTGTATGACGTGTAAACGTAACATTATGTCCATGTTATCTGAAATATGAATCAAGCAACATACGTAGCATATTTTTATTTCAGTATAGTGCTTCTCTAAATATAACCCTTACCAAATTAGCTTAATTCTTTCCAGTGTATTCCTTGTTTCTCTTCCTCTTTTCGTTAACAATAATGGGTAACTTAATCTCAACCTTCTTACCAACAGGCTTATTTGATCGAACTTTAAACTGGGTTGGTGAACAAGCAAAATATGTATGGGATCTCGAAAAAAATCTTCAGGTCTTGCAGACTGAATTGCCCAACTTGACTCGAAGAAGGGACGATCTGAAGACCAAGGTTAAGGTTGATAAACAAGCACCTGGAACCAGTCAAAAGAGCGAGGTCGAAGGGTGGCTTGAAGATGTGCAAAAACTGGAAACTGAATTTACGGAGCTGCAAAAAGTTAGAGCTCAAGAAATGGATAGATTGTGTCTTGGAGGCCTCTGTTCCAGAGATTTGGTTTCAAGCTACTATTTTGGGAGAAAAGTGGTTGATTTGACGGATCGAGTGACCAAGACATATGAAAAAGAATTGGGAGTCCTTGTTCAGATAGTGCCAGATGGTGCAGCGATTAAATTACCTCTTGAGCAAACAATTGTTGGTCAAGAATTACTACTGTATCGAGTTTGGAGATGCATCACTGATCAAGAAGAGAACAGGGGAATTATTGGCTTGTATGGTAAAGGGGGAGTCGGCAAAACTACCCTTTTAACACAAGTCAATAACAACTTCTGCTATCAACAGCATAATTTCGATGTTGTTATCTTGGCGGCTGTGTCAACACTTCAAGATGACATTGGAAAAAGGATTGGCTTTTCAGAAGACAAAAACTGGAAGGAAAAAAGTCTTCAAGACAAGGCTGTGGACATCTCTAGCATTTTAAGCCGAAAGAACTTTGTGCTGTTGTTGGATGATATATGGGAGCCCATTGATTTAACAGAATTGGGTGTCCCTCTTCAAAAACTAAATGATGGGTCCAAAATAGTCTTGACAACTCGTTCATGTGATGTTTGCGATCAAATGGACGCTGAAAAGGTACCAGTGTCGTGTTTGGCACCTGATGAAGCTTGGAAATTATTTCAGAAGATGGTCGATAGATCCGCTCTTTACAGTCATACCCGTATTCCAAAGCTAGCCGAAACCTTGGCAAGAGAGTGTGGTGGGCTGCCGCTAGCGCTTAAAACAGTGGGTCGAGCCATGAAAAGCCAAACGAAGGTTGGAGAATGGGATCGTGCAATTAAGAAAATGAAAGAATCAGCTTCTAAATTCTCAGGTATGGAAGAAAAGGTGTTTTCGCGTTTAAAGTTCAGCTATGATAGTTTGTCTAATGATGAACTTCGTTCCTGTCTCCTGTATTGTTGTTTATATCCTGAAGACTACAAAATTCGTAAAAGGGAATTGATAGATTATTGGATTAGTGAAGGATTTGTGTGTGATTTTGATGAAGGATGCGATTTTATTAATGACCTTCTTGGTGCATGTCTATTGGACGAAGAAGGCGATGATCATGTCAAAATGCACGATATGATTCGGGAGATGTCATTATGGATAGCATGCACGATAGAGAAGGAGAAGGAGAACTTCCTGGTTCGCGCTGGAGTTAAATTGACCGAAGCACCAAACGTTGGACAATGGGAAGGTGCCAAACGGATATCTTTGATGGCAAATGGAATTGAAAGACTATCGGAAATTCCGACGTGTCCACGTCTCGTAACTTTACTTCTGGATGAAAATCGTATTAAGGAGGTCACTGATGGCTTCTTTCAATCTTTGTCTTCTCTTAGAGTATTAAGTCTAAGAGCAAATGAATCGCTGACTGAACTACCTTCAGGGATTTCAAGTTTGGTTTCATTACATCATCTTGATCTATCAGAGACTGACATAACTGGGTTGCCGCAAGAGCTGAAGGCGTTGGAGAAGTTGAGATATTTGAACTTGGAGCGTACATATGAGTTGTCTATAATTCCACATCACTTGATATCTGGCTTTTCAAAGTTGGAGGTACTCAGGCTGCTTTGGTGCGGTGGTGTGGATGTAATACAAGAAGAAGGTAGCGTTCTATGTGATGATGCTGAACCTTTGATGAAGGAATTGCTGGGTTTGAAGCATTTAAATTTTTTAAGCTGGTCCTTCCGAAGTTCACTTGCTGTCCAAAAGTTCTTTGAATACGGAAAGCTGGTGAGAATCACTCAATCTGCAGGGGTTTGCGGCTGTAAAAGTCCACCGTTCAATGTC
This sequence comes from Luvunga scandens, assembly GCA_030449905.1. NCBI lineage: Eukaryota > Viridiplantae > Streptophyta > Magnoliopsida > Sapindales > Rutaceae > Luvunga > Luvunga scandens. The sequence continues at coordinate 42,355 of JASUUG010000587.1, read as the reverse complement.
TTACATCTCGCAGATATGGAGAATCTTCAGGAGTTACGTCTTTTACGAAGTGATTTGGAAGAGATGAAGGTTGACAGCACAGAAGAGGTAAAGAAACTTTTTGAAAGTGGTTTCCGCAGACTCAACACAGTTGTCGTAGATGCATGCGTGAAAGTGAAGGAGTTAACGTGGCTTGTTTTTGTTCAAAACCTCAAGGAGTTAGCAATATTTCTCTGTCATGATATGAAAGAAATAATCAGTGCTGATAAATTGAGAGATATTTCAGGGATAATCGGATCAGAGCATAACGTTTTCGCACAACTCGAAACTCTAACCATAAATATTGCATTAAATTTGAAGAGCGTTTACCCGCATCCCCTGCCCTTTCCAAAGCTGAAGCAAATTGAAGTATCTGTATGCTCAAGGTTGAAGAAGCTCCCACTCAATTCCAGCAGCGCGAAGGAACGTCGAGTTGTCATCCGGGGAGCGAAAGAATGGTGGGAAGAGCTGCAATGGGAGGATCAAGCCACCCAAAATGCTTTCTCCTCCAATGTGGTATTTTCGAAGTATCAATTTGATTAATATGTATTTTTTTCCTTTTTTTTTCCTTTTCATTTTCATTACAATTAATTGCATATGTGAAATGGATTGAGAACCGCATATCCTTTATACCGCCACTCCAGTAAATGTTTATTTTCCCCTCATTCTCCCTAGAAGCCGGAAGAATCATGCCTTACAGAGTCACTCTTGTACCCCTTTACATAACCCTTGGACAATAAGGCTTATGGAAATTTAACATAAACTATTAGTATGTCACATGTTTCTTTCTGTGTTAGTTGTGCAGAGTATATAATGAACACACTGGACAAAAGGTCGCAGTATATTTACGGATGCCTGGCCTGGTGTTAAAAAGGATTTAGAGCCGCAAAATTTTTGACCAAACCAAAAATATGAGTTATGCTAATTAATCTAGGAAATATTTACTGAACTTCACATGACAAAAAAAGAGAAAAAAAGGTAATAGTTAAGTAAAAAATCTACAAGTCATCACAATCGTTCACCTCTATAGCAAGGGTACTTTCCAGCGGGGCGAATCCACTGCTGAAGTGCTGAAATTTTATTAACGGAAAATAAAGGAGGTGTTTGATGGAAACTTTCTTGTTATAATTAACAACAAACTAATATGGAAGAGAGAGAAATAACCAGTTCAACATGGTGAAATTTTATCTGCCCTTTACTGCCCTCCTTTGGCTTGAATGTGACCTTTATACTCCACGACAAAATTGTATTTGTCGCTTGAGTCTCGTTTGTATTAAATTCTGGCATAATTATGGAGTCAGAACTCAGATGCTGAAATCTTAGTGAATATTTGTTTAATTTGTTATAAGGAAAATTTTATTTGGTGGGATAATTTTAATATTAATTTAACAAGAAAGTGATATTTGCCTGGCCCTACACGAAAAACAAATAATAATTAAAGCTTTTGTCTTGTCCTTTATATTAGTAATAGATTTTCAGATGGGAAACAGACAAATTTCGTTTCTGCTTCAAATAATTGCACTGTCACTGTGTGCGCGCTCACAAAGTTTTGTATCACGTTTGTGGAAAAACTTTAGGAAAAGAAAATTAATTTTTGTAAGTACCTATAAATATTCTAAATTTTTTTTTTGTTTTTTGTTTTTTTGGGCTTGTCAACGGTCTTGGTCTTGGTCTTCGCGTCTTGCTATCAAATCAAGTGTTCTGTCCACCTATCTCTTAATGACAGCGCAGGGCCTCAATTATTTGTGCTGAGCTGTATGTGATAACTTCGCCTATCTTCTAATAAAAAGCGCAAGGCCTCAATTATTTGTGCTGAGCTGTATGTGATAACTTCGCCTGTCTTCTAGTGAAAGCGCAGGGCCTCAATTATTTGTGCTGAGCTGTATGTTAGTGTTGTCGCTTTAGAGGGTGATGCTAATGTCCAAAGGTCTCCTCAATTATTTGTGCTGAGCTGTATGTTACTGTCACTTTAGAGGCTGATGCAAATGTCTAAAGGTCACTTTTTTGTTTTTATTACCAAATCCTACTATTTTAAGTTATAATTTATATTTATAAATGAGATAATTATTAAAATTAAAATTTATAAATTTTTATTCACATTTAAAAATTAAGAAATTATTAAAATTAAAATTTATAAATTTTCACTCACATTTTAAAAAAAAAATAGATTATTTTTACTCAAATTATGAAAGAAAATTTAAACCTTCACAATATATTATGGGGGTTCAAATTCATACCATCACAATTGAAAAAATTTACAATAATAGCCAACAAATTTTTACCAATTACACAAATAACAACACAACTTTTTTTCCATCAAAATTAGCCAAATCAAATAATTGTGGACCATTATACCCTTGTCATTCTCACCCAAAATTTTTCAAACGGAAGCATTTCTCCGAACAAATTTCTCACCAATCAACGGCACCGGAGAAGAACGATGGCGTCAAGCATCGGCGGCAATCTTTAGAGTTCACGTCGAACAACATAAATCCCACCAAAATCAAGTCTAATAGCAGTGAAGAGATCCAAAAATCAAACATTGAACTTAAAAAACCCTAGGTAAGAAATTCAAAATAAATGATTTATCTTGTTGTTGTGTTGCGTTTTCTTGTTTTGTGGTTGTGTGTTGTTGTTTTATGTTGTTTTGGTGGTGGGTGTTGTTGTTTGATGTTGTTTTGGTGGAGGTTTGAAGGAGAGAAAAAGGAATTTTGGTGGGAGAAAGGCCCTGGCTGTCGCCCAGCCTCTGCGCGAGTCTAGCCCTCCCGATAGCCTCGGCTGTCCGGCTGTATTTTTGTGCGACGGGCTGTCCGTTGCACAAAATTTTAGGTGACGGGTCTCCGTCGCACAAAAACACAACAACTATAAAAATAATTTTTTTGGCCATCGCATAAAATAACGTGCGATGGGAGCAAAACGCTATCTGAAATTTTGTGCGACGGACACCTGTCGCACAACATTTCAAAGAGCGTTTTTTGCTTCCATCACACGTTATTTTGTACGACGGCCAATAACATTATGTGCATAGGTATTGTGTTTTTGTGCGACGGACTGCCCATCGCACAAAAACACAATACCTATGCGCATAATGTTATTGGCAGTCACACAAAATAACGTGCAATGGGAGCACAGCGCTCTTCAAAATTTTGTGCGACGATCATCCGTCGCTATGCATTTTGGAGAGCGTGTTGCACCCATCGCAAGTTATTTTGTGCCACGGCCAAAACAATTAGAAGCATAGGTGCTGTGTTTTTGTGCGACGGCTGTTCGTCTCCCAAAATTTTTTACGATGGATAGCCTGTCGCACAAAAACACAGCACCTATGCATAGAGACAGTGTTATCATGTTTCCATTGAGTAATTTGTGTCAATCAATTTTGTTATGTTTTTTTATTATAATAAGTTATGAATTTTAATAATTGATCAAAATTTCATTTTGTTATAGATACATGGGAAAAAAGAGTTTGGCGAAGCGTAATCCGCCCGGCCCGAGGAAGGATCCAGGCGTAATGAAGTTAGGATTTGATAATCATTTTTCGGGCCGTATTACAGAGAAATCAAAATTTAAAAGAGTCATCGAAGCTATTCGGAATAAGTTAACGAAAAAGCAATTGTCATTATTCAAGAATGATATTTTCGGGCAGTTTATGAATTTGGAGAGTTATGCATTCAGTGGTGTTATAATCCACAATTTATTGCTTAGACAAGTTGCACATAATGAAACTGATGAGAATCAATTGTGGTTTCAAATAGGAGAGCAATTAACACGTTTATCGATTGGGGAGTGGTGTTTAGTTACGGGGCTCTTAGGTGGTCAAAATATAGAACCAAAAATTCCACTAGTGCAGCATAGGTTACTCCGTCAGTATTTTGATGGTCGATTTAGAGACTTGAATATAAAGCAATTGGATATTGCTTTTGCTAATTTGAACTTTGATGTCATAGACGACGTTGATGCCTTGAAAATCGCATTGTATTATTTTGCCGATAGGGTACTGAATGGTAGAAAAGATAATAGTCAGGCTGATTTCCAATTGTTGAATTACATTGATGATGTCGATCACTTTCGAAGTCTTCCATGGGGTCGAATATCATGGGAAACGGTATACAACAGCATTGATAATGCATTGAACCAAAAGGCTGAGAAGTTTCAGGACCAGCACAAGAAAGATCCTTCTCATAATATTGAGAAATACAATATCTATAGCTTTAGTCATGGAGTGCAGGTGCGTAAGAAAAAAAAATTTAAGTTTTTATGTGTACTTATGTATTCACAAAGTAATTTTCTTTAACTTTGTCACTTTGTTTATTGCAGGCTTGGCTTTATGAAGTTATCGAGAGGTTGCCATCAGAGTGGGCTGTGCAGACAAGGACGAAAATTCCTCACATATTAAAATGGAAGGCATTTTCTTCGTCGAAAATAAGTTATAGGGTCGTACATTTATATCTCAGTGACAACACTCGTATTGTAAGTATTGTATGAATAAAATAAACATTAATATTATTAAGTACTATATCATTATTCGATCATAAAATTTTGTCTACTCTACGGCAGGGGAATGTTATACAAACTATCAAGCCAAGTACAAATGAGAAGGCAAAAGATTATTGGAAGACTGTGGAGGATAGTGTGCCATGTGTCCCAAGATGGGTTCTTAACGTAGGTATCCTTGAGTACTTAATTAAAAATATTATTGATGCTCAATACGCTAACCTCTGTGTTTTTTATTTGTTTTTCTATTCTGTGCAGTATGAACCTACAATCACTGCGCAGGCTATTCCAAGCGAAGTACAAGAGCCTGATGAGTACACGGGTGGAACACATGAGCAGTAAAACCCACTCGAGGACGAGCCTGCTGCAGCTGACAATGACAATCGATCACATGAATCCGATAACCCACAAGAGCCAGAGGTAACATCCTCATGAACGATCATTTTCATTTCTTGTATACAAATTAATATATGCCTTTAACACAATCTCCCTGTATTTGTGTTTGTTGATAACAGTCAAGGACAAAGTTCTGTAACGACTATTTCACTAGCCGGTTGAACAGTATTGATCGTAACCTTTTACAGCTAAAGTCCGCATTTGAGGTAGAGCGCAAAGAACAAAGGGAGTTTAGAAAACTCGTCATGGGACTTTTTGGTTCAAACAGGGAGAGTACATCCAAGTGGTTGACAATTCCCTGATTGGACGCTCGTATACAGTGAGCAAGTTTATCACGTTGTATCTTGTTATTCTTCACCTTTTAATCCGACAGGAGTTGAAAATATTTATATTGACTATTTGACATGCCCCAGATGACCTTGGAGTTCATACTGATATTAGTGATCATAATGATCACAGTCCTTTGACATTGTACAGTTTCTGTGGGGATCTAAGTGGTGATAGCATCCAAATTTTGACGAAGGCACCACCAGGCATAATTCAGTTCGGACGTCCATATCGACCATCATATATGGTTAATAGTCCGTACATGATTCCACCTTTCAAGAGAGGGAGGAACGTGAATCCTCTGCCCAGAATCGAAACAATTGACCATGAGATTGACGGAAAAACGAGTGTGGATATAAATCCATTTAGAGGATTAGAGGATCCAACACAATTTCATGAGTTCGATTAGTGGTTTGCCGGTGAAATCACAGTGGATCGCACAATCCAACAGTCATACTAATTTTTTCAAATATTGTTGGGTCATGCTTCACTTGGATGGCTAGGGGATGAGGTAAGTAATGTTGGGTTTTATTTTTTCAAGTACTTTGTACTGTCTTCTATTATTAACAATTGTCAGTTTTTTTTCTACAGCATATCCACGAGTACTTACGGTTAATTAGTGCAAAGCAAAGATAATACCCAAATGCCTTACCTCAACGTGTCACGCACACGGATTCCTTTTTTTGGGTAATGAGTTCAAAAAACTTACAATAATTTATTACAATGTTATATTTCTTAATGCCTTCAGTCCTTAATTTGAACTTTGATTCCTCGTAATATATGTGTACTAGGTGTTTTTGAAGCAATTATAGAACGACGGTGATTGTGATGTGAACTCATTACAATATAGCTACAACTTCAATAGCTATATTGATGGGCGGTCGGACATCATGTCCAAACAGTTCACAGACGTTGATATGGTAAGAATTATTATATAATATTAATGTTATCTAATTTTGATAGTAATTTTCTAAAATTTTTAGTTTATGTTGATTTGTGTACTCAGGTGTTTGTTCCTGTGAATCTGGCTGGCGACCACTGGATATTAGCCCGAGTGGACCTTCGTAAAAAGAATGTGTGGATTTATGACTCGTTGGCAGAGTCTCGGGACGATAAAACGTATGAGCACAACTTCAAGCCATTTCAAGTTGTTTTCTCTCGATGGTTAAAAGATGTTGGATTCTACGACATCCGACAGGAGTTACAAAGTGCCAACCCTTGGAATGTGAAAGTAGTAAAAAATGTGCCACAACAAGAGCTTGGAACTGGGGATTACAGAGTTTTTTTGTTGGTGTTTACAATGTTTTTAATGCGGGGGGAATAAACTATTAAAATAAAATGTTTGGATCCCCGGATCTGTACTCAACATGCACCATCGGCTTAACATTCATTATTACTACTAATTAAATCATTAAGGGAGATTTTCCACTCCTCATGAACCTCACTCTAATAGATATGGTGCTAAGTGCTTCCCGTGCCAAATAGTAAAACCTTGCCCAGGGAAACAGTAATACCAGCTGATATTTAGACAAGATTATTACTATCTGTCTACGAAAGGTCAAAACATCCACATAAATTAGAGGGGAAGAAAAAGTAAATTTACCAAATTGAACTAGGGGTAAAATGAAAATTTTATTAAAATACATATAAAATATAAGATGGAGATGGAATTATAGAAAATGGAGCTCAAAAATGGATTTAGGGGTGTCAAATTAGGGGGAGCCCCCTTTTTATAGATACAATAAGTAAATCATGGCCATCGGATTAAAACAATTTGGACGCTCAGGATTATGCCACGTGGCAAGTTCTTATTGGATGAAACATATCATCAAGGCTGTTATTTCGTGCATATACATGTACAGTACGTACATTATTTCGGTCCACTAACATACTGCTACGTCGCCGGTTAATGCCACATAATCATTTTCGTCCAATAGGATCGTAACACGTCATCAGTCAATACCACATAATCAATCAATACCACATCAACGGTCAATGCCACATCATTCGTCCAATTGAATGCTGCCACGTTCTTGTACAGTATAGGTGAACAGTGTCATAAGCAGTGTCGTGTACAGTAACATATGTGTGAACAGTACTATTTATTTTTTTAAGCTCCTCCTAAGGTTTTCGACTGCCCTGAGTTCAAAATTACTGTCCGTTTTTCTATCTGATCTCTCATTCATTGTGAAATGACCATGATGTCATCTAGAATATATAAAATACTTAATTAAAATAAAACATACATAATGAAATTATAAGGGACTTTAAGACATAAAAGTAGGGATGTTAATGAGACTTAGAGTGTAAAATGATGATTTTCTCTATTATAAATACACACTTTCTAGTACTTAACAAACCCCCCAACCAATCTGTTGCTAGTCCCTAGCAAATTAAACGAAAACAAAACTCAAACCAAAATGATTTTTTAAAAAATAGTCATATTTATTCAATCAGACTAATGATAACAATCAAATAAAAGTATAAGTATTATCTCTAGTCTAAAGAAATATCATTCCCACATCAACTCTCTACATGAATTAAACGAAAACAAAACTCAAACCAAAATGATTTTTTTTTAAAATAGTCATATTTATTCAATCAGACTAATAATAACAATCAAATAAAAGTATAAGTATTATCTCTAGTCTAAAGAAATATCATTCCCACATCAACTCTCTACATGAATCAGTCCAGAAAAATTTGTCACAACTACAGTAATCGAGTTACTTTCAAGAATGACATGTCAAACCCCAAAATCTCACCAGTAGTAGTGATACTCTCACAAAGAAATTAAAAAAAAAAAATAATTACTCCAGTGAATGGTAAATTTAGTGAAAATAATAAAAAAATAATATCACATACTCTCACTAAGATGACAGAAATATGCCCTCAGCTTAGAAATAATACTATCTTAATTCAAACAAAATATTAATCAAACCAATGTATTCATCATTCTTTTTTTTTAATATACACTATCATATCTTTTCAGCTCATATAACTAGTTTCTATTTCAGATTTTAGTTCCCTAAAATCAAAAACTTTTATTAGGACGTAATGTAGGCTAGGAACGTTGCTAGCAAAGAAGGGATAATAGGAAATACAAAATATATGTTTGAAAAATAGAGGATTTTGGAGATTATTAGGTGTTTTTTCACATGAGTTTTGTTTTCTTTTTTTTTTCTTTTTTTTATTTTATTTATTTATATACATATATATTTTTTTGTTTTGTTTTTTTATAGCACCTTTTTCATGAATGCAAAATTATCTCTATTTTTAAACATAAACGAGTGGTTGGAAATACAAAATATAAGGTGATACTCCACATTGGAGTTGGACAAGATAATAGGTTATAAAAAAAAATCTTTTTTTTTTAAGCTCAAAGGGGTTAACTATGGATGCATATTAATAGGGTTGACTGGAAAGGCTCAAACGGACTAAAGATGGCCTTTCTGTCATCTTTTAGGATTCTCTATAATCTTCCATATCTACTAGTTAGATGGATCTTCAGATGTAGCAACACACACTTTTTTTTTTTTTTTTTTTTAGAGAATGTTAGCTCCAAGGAACTCTAGAGATAATGTATAAAACAATTAACTGCTAAGCTGAATGAAGAATGAGCATAAAGGGTTATTCTCAAAGAAAAATGACAGGTTAAAAAACTCACTTGAAATTTATTATGATATGTGCATTCTTTCAAGCAACTTATATTTGTCTCCAACATCAACATATAGAGTAACAAATATGGTGTAACATAACTCAAGATTAAAGATAATACAAATACTAAAATTTGAAAGTTATCATGTTATCTAGTGTGAAAAGATCACATATTTTTTTTTTAAATCTACCCCCAAACCTATTCTAATTATGAAAATTATGCGTGCAAAATGGTAAAAATAGAAAAACTAATTGGTAAAAGAAGTTAGAAAGATCACATTTAAAATGATTGTCGAAGCTTAAAAGAAATGTTTGAATTTTTTTTTTTTACATAAAAAGATGCGTTTATAGAGTTACTACAATCCATATTCAGCCATCTTCGACTCAAAAATTTAGCCACAGTTAGTTTCTACAACAAAAATTAGTAAAAACTACGCAAAGATTAAGATATTCCACAATTATTAATTATTCCCTACCCCCAACTAGAATGAAACATTGTCCTCAATGTTTGAAAGAAAACAGGGTTTAGAAGACATCATATGAGTGCTGCATCACAGAAAAAAATATTTACAAGCGGAGAGTTAAATCTAATTTGCACTTCTTACTACTGCTGCTGTTACCATCATTAGTTGGCCATTCTCACACAAGGGTCTTGGGATCTAACTCTGGTCTTTAAGCTTGTAATAGATCAAGTAACTCATTAGTAGTATGAGCACAAATAAAGATTTTTTTCGCTGTGAAATGGACGAAATGGTTTTTTATTGCATGGTTAAGAAATGCGATAAAGCCATCATAAAAGTTATTGACATTTAATAAACCGATAGGTTTCTAATAAATGTTCTGATGGGCCCAAGATGTTAATGTGATTAGTGCTTCTAGAGTTGCAAGATCTCCAGGTAAGAAAATAAAAGCATCAGCATGATTTAGCATTTCAGTTATTCTTTCTTGCATACCTGAGATGACTAACTCTTCTCCAGTTAGTGAGTCAGACACACAGCCCAACGGTTTTAGGCTTCTTAGGATGATGCCTAACACTTTGCTCCTTCTAAGATAAACAGCTTCTGAGACCAGTTTTGATAACCCTCGGTCACCTCCTCTATATACCAAATGTAAATTTCTTTCTGCTATACGTTGATCAAGATCTATAGCTGCCTCAACGAACTCTTTATGTTTGCCATAGTTAAATCCAGAGAGCACACAAATGTTCTTGAATTGTTTATTGGGAGTAGCTGCCATTAGGATGCTTCTCAAAAATAATTTGTAAGTTTAAAAGAAAATGATCATATATTAAGGATCTTGGTGACAATGGTTTACAGTTGTATATGAAGTAGCATGTCTGTGTCAATTAACAAGTAGAGCATATGGCTCGAGAGTCAAAAAGGAAATAGTAAAAAGAAAAAGCAAACAATTATTAAAGACAAGAATGCAATTAATGAAGCAACAGTGAAATAAAATAATAATAAAATAACAGTAAAAAGATATTTACAGGTAGTTGTGATTATGACTCACATCTTCCTCTGGTTTTACATTTAGAAACGGCTTGAACGCCCTCTATGGGTCAAGGATAGGCTTCCTATCCAGTTTTCTAATAAACTGGCAAACAGGGTCGTTTATAGTCAGATTCTCGAGACTATATCGGACACGCTCTTTATGAAATAATAGCAATAACTAGAGAATTGCTCTTTGTATGTATCCACTGGGATGCGTTTTAAGAGACAAAAGGACATAATCTAATGACTCTTTATTCAAGCCATCCCTAATGAATTGAATCTTATCTTCTCTGTTATCAGACATCATTCTGAAAGAACAAGAATTTTTATCGCATTTCATCCTGGCACACTTATAACAATCAACATGAAGTTTTTGAGCTCTTCCTTTTCTTGAGTAATTTTCTTTACCACAACCAGGCATGTATGTAATAAATTTAGGAGGTAACTCACCTGCCAAATGTACTTTGGCCTCGATTAACCAACGGATGTTAGGAGGGATGCTATTTCTTATAAGCAATCGCATGCGTTTGGACCGAGCTTTATAGATTGTAAGGAGGGCATTCTGAGGAAGTAAAGGAAATTACTTGTGAAGCTTTGCTAGAATCGCATTTCTTTTCATACCTTTTTCTCAGAATATCAATTATTATGGGAAACTGAAGTAACTGACTTCAATTGTCATGGAGTACCATTATCCGCCACTTAACCGAAGTAACAAACTAAAGAACACAAAGAAGAAAAGAAAAGAAAAGAAAAGAAAAATAATAATTTCACAATCGTCCTCTTATTGAATTTACCTCAATTTCTATTTAAGTGTCGTTGATACCTCCCTCAATTTCTCTGAGTTGTCTTTCTAGATCTTTGATGTGGGATACCAACTCTGGAGGTTGTAACTTCCAAATAGAATGTGTTTTACAAAATCGTACCTTACTTTTCAGATGAGATTGTACACGTTGAAGTTGTTTGTAAAGGTTCAAGAGGATCTGTCTAGTTGAAGAACACATGATTAGAAATGATAAAAGAAAACTAAATGATTAAATAAACACACTTTCACAAAAATTTAAATCAATAAAAAGAAGAAAGAAATAAGAAAAAGATCTCAGTTCAAGTTTGGCGGGTCACTCAAATCAATTTCGATATCCTTTTCATGTGGTTGGTACTCTAGAAATGACTTTAATCTTTTACCATTAACTTTAAAAGTTACACCGTTCTTTGGATCCTTAATTTTAATTGCTCTATGTGGAAAAACAATGTGGATTATAAAGGGCCCAGTCCTTCAAGAGCTAAACTTACCTGGTAATAGGTGCAAGCGTGAATTGAATAAAAGCATTTTCTGACCTGAGATGAAAGATTTTCTTATAATTTGCTTGTCATAAAAGACTTTCATTCGCTGCTTGTAAATCTTGGCATTTTCGTATGCATCATTACAAATTTCTTTAAGTTCTGCCAGCTGTAATCTTCTTTCTGAGCTAGCTTGCTGCATGTTAAAGTTGAATTTCTTAATGGCCCAGTATACACTATGCTCAAGTTTTGGTAGTGATTCTGATTATGGACTCAGTTTATTCTCTGATCGTTTTAGTTGTTCCACTCTTGACTTTAATTTGTTAATATCCATTGATGGTGCTAAATCAAGTAAGGCGTTAACCTCATCTACTGATCTATCAATATCAAAATCCAAATTAAATCTACATCAACAATTCCATCATCTACATTGTGAGGTTTTTTGGCAATATTGAAGATATTTAGCTCCATTATCATATTGCCAAAGGACAACAGCATATTTCCAATCCTGCATTGAATGTGAGCATCGGCAGTTGCCGAAAGAGGTTGTCCTAGGATAATGGGAATGTGCTTCCTTGAATCCTAGACTAGTTGAGTGTCAATTATAATGAAATCAACAGGAAAATAAAACTTATCTACCTGTATAAGCACGTCCTCCACAATACCACAAGGTTTTTTCATGAACCGATAGGCAAGCTTTAACACCACTACAGTTGGGTGTAATTCTCCCAGTCCAAGTTTCACAAATACTAAGTAAGGTAACAAATTTACACTAGCTCCTAAGTCCAACAAAGTATTCTTAATTTTGTGATTCCCTATACTACATGAGATAGTGGGGGAGCTTGGGCTTTTGTATTTTAGAGGAATTTTGTGTTGGAGTATAGAACTCACATTCTTTGTTAAAAAGGCCTTCTTTTCAACATGAATTTTTCTCTTTTTAGTACAAATGTCATTAAGAAACTTGGCATAAGATAACACTTGTTTTATGGCATCAAGCAAAGGGATGTTAACACTTACCTATTTAAAGATTTTAAAAATCTCACTTGTGGACTTTCCCTTCTTTACTTTAGCTAACCTTTAGGGAAATGGAGCTTTGGGAATGTATTCTCGTGGGTTGGTTTCTTCTTTCTCCTCTGATGATGAGTTTTCTGTATCTACCAGTACAATTTGAGTTGTTTTTGTTACTGGCATCTCCACTTTATGGTCGACTTCTTTTTCTTTTCAAAAGGTCATGACAGCTTTGACCTCCCCATGCTACTGAGGTGAACTAGCACTTGCTTCATGCACTCCTTGAGGATTAGGCACTGGTTGACTTGGAAATTTACCTTTCTCAACAGTCATTGCTAAGGTTTGAATTGAAGAAGTTATCCCACCATTTTTTCAAGGTTTGAAACTGTTTGGGTTTGTGGGTTGAAGCCTGCTCTCATCTCATTTCGCAATTCATTAATGGTGCGGTTTTGTTGCTCGATTGTAGAGTGAATAAGATTCTTGAAATTCTGAAATGCATCTTCCCATGGTCTAGGTTAAGAATAGTTTGGGTTCTGATTGTATGGTCTAAATGGTGGTTGAGAGGCTTGAGGATTTTGAAGAATTGGCTGCATTGGTGGAGTTGGAGTTGAAGCTGCTGGTCCATTCTATTGGAATCCTTGAGACCATGAAAAATTGAGATGGTCTCTCCATCCAGGTTTGTATGTGTTGGAGTAAGGGTTGTAGTTTGATGGCTTTCTCATTACACCTATGGCATTGGCTTGATCTGGGTATGGTCCTAATCATGTGGCTTTGTCAATTTAATAACTGTTAATGATGCAATTTTTCCCGGAAAGACCTTCAACTATCTCTTTGACTTCTTTAATTTACGAACTTGACTTGCCAATGTGAACCTTATTCACTCCCTTAACTCTTCTAGTATTCCTGAGTGAACGACTCCGTTGTTGGAAATTATCCACTTGTCGCTAGAAAAAATCTCAAATCTCTAATGCACTTTTTGACATTAGCTCTCCTCCACTTGTTGCCATTAGTCATTCTTGCACATGCAGCAATAACCCCTCCAAAAGGTATTGGCATTGGTGCCATTTCTCGTACCTATGATGTGGACACTTTAGGAGTAGCCCATTGAATCGCTTCCATGCTTCGAAAAACTGCTCGTCTTCCCTTTGGGTAAACTTTAAAATTTCTCTGCGAATAGCATTGGTTTTATGCACTGAGAAGTATTTATTCAAAAATTTTTTTACCATTTGTTCCTATGATGTAATGCTATTAGCAGGCAATGAATTGAACCATGAACGAGCTCTATCCTTTAAAGAAAATGGGAATAATCTAAGTTTAACATCATTATCTGAAAAATTCTCATATTTAAAAGTTTGACATATAGCATAGAAATCATTCAGGTGATTATATGGATCTTCATTTTCTAGGCCATGGAATGTTGGGAGATAATTTAGCACACTAGGTTTTAATTCAAAACTCGTAGCAAGTACATTTGGGAATCGTATGCATTATGTGCTTAAGTTAGCTAAGAGACTAAAATAGTCCTTAAATGGCCTCTCTTCTGGTGCTGGTTGCAAATCCATTCTAATTTTATTTTTAATTGCAACGTGCTTGTATGTGCAAAGTATTTTTTCCAATTCAAAATCTATAGGCTCAAGATTAGGTAATTGTGACCTACGACCATGCATGCAAAGAAAAAAAATGATAACAAAATTAATAACAATAAAGAAGAAGGAGAAATTATGATATTAACCTTATCATGCCGTTACAATCTTGCTACAAAAACAAACTCAAGTGCTATATATAAAAAATACGTGAAATAAATTAAAATAAATTAATATACAGTTGAACTTGCCAAATTAATAAAATAAAATAACATAAAAATTAAATTATAAAAATTTAAAGAAAGAAAAATACCTACCTCAAAATGCAGATTCATTTTTTTTCTATTTTTTTTAATAATAAAAAAAACTTACAAGAAAACAACTAGAAATAAATAAATTAAAAATTTATTCTACAAATTAAAATAACTTACCTCCCCGGCAACGGTGCTAAAAACTTGTTGTGCAAATTTTATTGAACTCGCAAGCGCATGAATCTATTGTAGAATAGATCAACGGTGATGAGTGTCGATCCCACAAGGAAGTAATTTTTTATTGTATGTAGAATTAATTTTCTAAGTTGGTGATTAGATTTATAATGAAAATGACGTAGGCTATCTATTAATTTAAATTAAAGCGGCGGAAATAAACCATTAAAATGAAATGCTTGGATCCCCGGATCTGTACTCAACATGCACCATCAGCTTAACATTCATTATTAGTACCAATTAAATCATGAAGGGGGATTTTCCACTCCTCATGAACCTCACTCTAACAGATATGGTGCTAAGTGCTTCTCGTGTCAAATAGTAATAACCTTGACTAGGGAGGCAGTTATACCAGCTGATACCCAGATAAGATTATTACTATCGGTCTACGAAAAGTCAAAACAATCACATAAATTAAAGGCGAAGAAAAAGTAAATTTACTAAATTAAGCCCATGAAGCATGTTGAGACTTCACTTTCAACCCAAGCTTGAAAGAAAATTAGCTACTCATAATCGAACTAGAGGTAAGATGAAAATTTTATTAAATACGTAGAAAATACAAGGAGATAGAATTACAGAAAATGGAGTTCAAAAATGAATTCAAGGGTGTCAAATTAGGGGGGAGCCCCATTTTTATAGATATAATGAGTAAATCATGGCCATCGGATTAAAACAATTTGGATGCTCAAGATTTCGTCACGTGGCAAGTTCTTATTAGATGAAACATATCATCAGGGCTGTCATTCCGTACATATGCATGTACCGTACACACATTATTTTGGTCCACTAATTTACTGCCACGTCACTGGTCAACGCCACATAATCATTTTCGTTCAATAGGATCGTGACACGTCATCAATCAACACCACATCATCAATCAATGCCACATCAACGGTCAAAGCCACATCTTTTGTCTAATCAAATGCTTTGCGCCATCGCATGCAAAGACATGTGAATAGTGCCATAAATAGTGTCGGAACGAACGAACGCGTATGTGTGAAACGATCACCATTTATCTTTTTAAGCTCCTCTTAAGGTTTTCAACTATCCTGAGTTCAAAATTGCTGTCTGTTTTTTTATCTGATCTCTCGTTCATTGTGAAATGACCATGATGTCATCTAGAATACATAAAATACTTAATTAAAATAAAACATACATAATTAAATCACAATGAACTTTAAGATACAAAAGTAGGGATGTTAATGAGACTTGAAGTGTAAAATAATGATTTTCTCCATTATAAATATACACTTTCTAGCACTTAACAGTGACCTTGGAGATTTAAAACAAACAATGACTATAGGAGGTAAAAGATTATGTGTAACCTTAATTGATGATTTTTCAAGATGTAATAAGGTATATTTACTGAGAAATAAAAATGAGACGGTGAAAATTTCTCAATTTATAAAAATGAACTTGAAAAACAACTTAGGAAAAGAATTTAAAAAATTAAGAACTAATAGAAAAGGGGAGTATGAGTCTAATATTTTTATGCCTTTTATGAGGATCATGGCATTATTCATGAAATAACAACTCCTTATCCACTTTAATCGGATGGGGTTGCTGAAAGGAAAAATAAAACCCCAAAAGAAATAATGAATGCAATGCTTGTAAGTTTTAGGGTCCCTGTGAATTTATTGAAGGAATCTATCCTCACAGCTTGTCTCCTACAAAATAAAGTTTCATACAAGAAAACTGATAAGACCTCATACAAGTTACAGAGAGGTTTTTCACCTAATTTATCATGCTTCATAGTGTGGAGGTGCCTTGTAAAAGCCTTAGTATTTGATCCTAAAAAGAGTAGGATAAGACCAATACTATTGATTGTACATTTATCGATATGTTCAAAATAGCACTGCATATAGACTCTTGGTACTTGAAGACAAAAATAAAGTATTTGATCTAAATATAATTATTGAATCCAAGAATGCCGAGTTTTTTAAATCTATTTTTTTGAAGAAAGTGCAAATAGACGAGACATTACCTCAAGCCAATTTATAAAGTAATTCTCATGAAAGTATAGATATTGAATTAAGGATAAGTAAAAGAATAAGAAAATATAGTAATTTTGGTGGTGATTTTTATGTCTTTTTAATTGAAAATGACCCTTAAACATTTAAGGAAGCTATGACTTGTCATGATGCTCAATTCTAGAAGGCTGTCAATAATAAGATAGATTTAATTATGAGTAATCATGTATGGGAGATTGTTAACCTCTTGACACCAAGCCAATTGGGGGAAAATAGATATTAAAAAAGAAGTTAGAGATTAATGGATCAATTGACAAATATAAGGCAAGATTAGTTACCAAAGAATTTACTTAAAAGAAAGACAGATTATTTTGATACTTATGTTCCTATAACACGAGTTGCATTTATTATAGTTTTGATTGCATTTGCTGCAATTTACAATTTATATGTTTATCAAATGGATGTAAAAACTACATACTCCCCAAGTTTACCTAAGAATCCTTAGAGGAATTTGGCATGAAACCTTTAATAATAAAACTTATTACTATTCCCAAAAAAAAATCAATGATACCCAATAATATCCATAATCGAAACATAGTCTCTAAAATAATAAATATAACAATAATCCTTCAATACCAAATTCAACTCAAATAAAAATCAAAGTAGCAATAATTTATTCATCAAGAAAACGCCCAAAATTTTCGGCTAACAAATCATCTTCTTTAAACCAAAAAGCCTACATCTCTAAAATCAATATGCAAAATGTTAGATACAAGGGGTGAGCCATTAACTCAGTAAGCAAACTTATACATAAGGTTACAAATAACAGTAAAGTAAATAATGATGAAGTGCCATAATTTAGAAATCAGTAATCATTTTTTTTATCTAATACATATTTGCAGTAAAACTTAAAATCAATTATGTCATAATATAATAATCATTTTTCAATAGATAATCATTTAAGAAGTCGTTTATCAATAAAACCTTTCATTTATTCAATTTTCTCATGCCTTATAGTGTCACATGTATTCTTGGTGACCTAGTCAATAGTTCAATATGTCACCTGTAATCTCGGTGACCCGGCCAGTAGTTCAGTATGTCACCTGTAATCCTGGTGACTCAGCCAGTTGTTCAATCATGGTACTTTACCCCATAATAATTGTCAATAGGTATGCACAATATAGTTAACTATTTAGTCATATAAGTAACGGTGACTACGGGTAATGACCCAAAACCCTAAAATAGTTTTCAATCTTTTAATATTAGTCATTCAATAATTGATCAATAAAACTCTTATAAGACATTTAATTCGCAATGCTTTACAAATTATTTTTAAAGAAAAACAATTTATGGAATACAAGTATTTTAAAGCTATTTTTAAAACAGGTTTAACAAAAAACATTTTAAATAAATTTCAAACCAAAATGTAACTTTTATAACAATAAAATACTTCAAAACCATAAATTGCAAATCCATATGAACAATATTTTTCTTTTCATAAATAATTAATTATGTATAATAAACATTATGCATCAATTCACTTACCTTAATCCGAAGCAACCAACAATAACCCCAAACACACGAGCTCACTTTTGCCCTATAATTATCAAGATGATATTTTCATCAATATCATATTCAATTCTGACCTAAATAGGATATCCAACAACCCTTAAACTATTAACTCTAACTTAAACATATCAATTCACCAAACTATACTCGGCCATCTTATAAAAGTTTATTTCTAACAAGCTATAACTATGTCTAAAAACTCACAAATATTACAAAATCTTCCATAAATATGTTGGCATTCAATATAAATGTTAACAAGATTAATTAAATTTCATAAACATCTTTGAAAACTGATTTTTCCTCAAAAGCATTAAAATTGTCCAATGAAAATGTAAACAAAGGACCGCTGATTAAAAAATTTATAACTTTTGTTATACATGTTTAAAAATAGTAATTCAAGTTTAGACCATAAAAAAAGACAACAAGGAATCAGAATTAAAATTTATAAGGCACTCCATTAGAAGGTGTTAAACAGCTCACCAAAATTACGGTTATTCAAATCCGAAAGGTACTTCTGCTTCATGTGCTTTGTTAAATCCTTCTAGAAAGACTCTAAGGGGTTAGCCTCCTCACTATGCCGAAAAGATTTTCATCGAGTTCTTTAGAGGGTAGAAGTGGTGGGGGCTTGAGCCAAAGATCTCTCGATGAGACTCTCGCTTTCTACAGGAGGAGGAAGGAGCACTCTTAAAGGAGAAATGTCCTTAGTGACACTAGGTTTTTTGGGGGAGCTAATGAGCTGCTTGTGGCATTGTCGATACGACTGCATTTCTTCATCCTATCAAGAATGCTGATGAGACTTGATTAAGTTAATGGTAGATGTTGAGTACTAGAAAGTGTGTATTTATAATGGAGAAATCATCATTTTACACTCCAAGTCTCACTAACATCCCTACTTTTATGTCTTTAAGTCCCTTGTAATTTAATTATGTATGTTTTATTTTAATTAAGTATTTTATGTATTTTAAGAGATATCATGGTTATTTCACAATGAACGAGAGATCAGATGGAAAAACGGACAGCAATTTTGAACTCAGGGCAGTCGAAAACCTTAGGAGGAGCATAAAAAGATAAATGGTATTGTTCACATATATGGCACTGTTCACATATACGTTACTATACACGACACTGTTCACAGCACTTTTACCTGTACTGTGCGCTGACGTGGCATTGTACGATGACGTGGCGGCATTTGATTGGACGAATGATGTGGAATTGAACGCTTATGTGGCATCGACTGATGATGTGACGTTGACGGATGACGTGTCATGATCCTATTGAACCAAAATGTTGACCGACGACGTGGCAGAATGTTAGTGGACTAAAAAAATGTGTGTACGGTACATGCATATACACGGAATGACAGCCCTGATGATGTGTTCCATCCAATAAGAGCTTGCCATGTGGCGCAATCTTGAGCGTCCAAATTGTTTTAATCCGATGGCCATGATTTAATCAGTGTATCTATAAAAAGGGGGCTCCCCCCCTAATTTGACACCTCTGAATCCATTTTTGAGCTCAATTTTCTATAATTCCATCTCCATCTTGTATTTTCTGCGTATTTTAATAAAATTTCCATTTTACCCCTAGTTCAATTATGAGTAGCTAATTTTCTTTCAAGCTTGGGTTGAAGGTGAAGTCTCAGCATGCTCCATGGGCTTAATTTGGTAAATTTACTTTTCCTTCCCCTTCAATTTATGTGGATGTTTTGACTTTTCGTAGACAGATAGTAATAATCTTGTCTAGATATCGACTGGAATAACCGCCTCCCTAGGCAAGGTTATTACTATTTGGCACGGGAAGCACTTAGCACCATATCTATTAGAGTGTGGTTCATGAGGAGTGGAAAACCCCCCTTCATGATTTAATTAGTACTAATAATGAATATTGAGCCAATGGTGCATGTTGAGTACAGATCCGGAGATCCAAGCACTTCATTTTAATAGTTTATTTCCACCACTTTAATTTAAATTAACAGATAGCATACATCATTTTTATTATAAATCCAATCACCCACTTAGAAAATTAATTCTACAAGCAATTAAAATCCACCTCCTCATGGGATCGACACTCGTCACCATTGATCTATTCTACAATATATTCGTGCACTTGGGAGTTCAATAAAATTTGCACAACAATAGACAGCAAATCTCTGCATGAGCTCGCGTTGACCAAAGTCGTTTCAAGTCACGACTTGGCTTTCTCCTTTAAGTCATATACCACGCTCTAAGAAATTAAGACGTAAAAAGGCAAGTAAGAAGGACAACAAATAGTTGTAAAGTAAAAATACAATGGGTAGCGAACAACTTGGAGTATAAAAATGGGTAAAGATGCGAATATCTCCTTTGGGCATAAAGGCTAGTTGATCTTAATTATCCCCAATAAAGAAAACTTGCTCTTTCAATTACCCTTGGGGGTGGAGTGGTCTACTATGAGTTTCTCTTCTTTGAGCCGATTATAAAGTAGTGCCAACCAGCATCCTTCTGGCCATTTCTTTGCTGGTATAAGTTCTTTATCTCCCCTACAGTAGGTTCGCCTATTTTACACATCTAGTACAACACATATTAACTAGAAAGGACCCTCTACCCATTGGGATTCAGTTGGCTAAGAGACAGGTTCAACCTCTCCAATATCTTAACAAAATAAGGTTGAAATGGTAGCCTAACACTAAGTTTGAAACACTTTTAGTACAATGTTACATATCCCTTTAGGGGATAGCTAGGGGTGTTAACCTTACCAGGTATCCTCCGCTTGATATCAACAAGAATACTATACAACGCTCTGAGTCTATCTAAGTCTTCCTGTGTGGTTTCGCAATCCATGAAATCAATAGGGTAAGACTCAGATTCAGCTCTATAGCTCATCTTGGGTTTTTTCGCTAGTCGAGATTCCTCGGGGGAACTCTTCTCACCACTCTCATCCTTATCAGCACTTACTACTATATTAGCACTAAGGCTCTTGCTGGAGCTATTTCCACCTCACCATTCCCCTCGTGGGATTTATCTTCTACAGACAAAGAAGAAACTTAAGGGAACATCCTCTTAGGGTTGTATGTAATCTTAGATTTTAAAAGGGTTTGAGGGTTAGAATTTGACTTTTTAAACAGAGAGGGCAAAACACCTAATTCATCCCCACTATCAATATATATCATTGCATGCTTTCCCTTAGACATTGTGGTAACAAAAACTAGAAATCCAAACAAAAAATGGCAGCACGAAAACGACTAAGTAAGATCAAAACAAAGAGTTCGAAATAGTAGTGACAGAAAAGGGGGTTTTTGTTTGAAAACGAAAGTTAGAATTCGGCCAAGATTTGAAGAAAAAGAAAGAAAAAGAAAAAGAAGAGGGAGATTATGAATTTATGAAGAGAGAGGGGAACGTTTGGGGTAATGACATGGTGATTTGAAACGATGTGCTTAGGGAACCTAAAAACCGCCACTTTGAAGTTCAAATGCATGGCCAAAATTAGCCATGTCACACACATTTAAAGCGAGGTGATGAAGGGTCAGATCATTGAAAGGTCCTGGAATACAAAGCCATCCTCTCTCAATTAAATTTATAGTTTCTAGTCTTATTTCATTTCACTCCAAACACTAGAAACCAGGGGACTAGTGTTTGGGATAAGGAAATACAGCTACTAGATATTAGCAAAATGAAGCTTGCTCCTTTTACCTCGAAATTGCCTCTAAATGATGTGAAGCACCAGGGAGGAGGTTATCTGATCGCATGTACAAGATCGACCAAAATTCTACGAGGAGACCAGAACCAGGTCCATCAATCCAAGGACCTCGACTAACCTTGAACTGTTGGGCTCCTCCTAGAAGTTCAACCATAACGTCTAAGCACGTCTGGACGTTATAATAGCAACTTAATAACTACTTTGAAAAAGACACATTAACTTGTGATTTAAGGGGCGCATCCAATTTGGTAACGGCCATGTATTAAAGGGGATGTGATAATTTTGGGTGCCTATAAGAACCTCGAAAAATCCAAAGAACTAAAAAAGGTTTTTTTTCCATGAGAAGAGTGACATAAGTTTTTCTAAAAAGAATTTGATTACTGACTTGAGCATCAGAGGGTTTTCGTTGAAAAAATATTTAATGCCCCTCTGACAGTTTTTTGTGATTGTTAGAGATAATTGAACGGATTGAACGTAGTTGACAATATCTATTTTATCAAGGCAGTATTGAACAATTCCCATTAAAATACATTTAAGTGTTGACAAGATAACCTGATCGCTATCATAAACGCAACCTGATTTCTACATCAACAAAAGCATCATTCACAATGCCCAAATTCTTAAGACAGAGGCCCCTACAATGCTTCGGAAGGCAAAGACTAGGCCAATCTACCATATGAATTTTCTTGGCATTAGCTGCTTCAATCCAAATTAATTTACGACAAGTTTGTTCAATTTTAGTGATAATTATGTTCGGGAGTTTGGTCATTTGCACGGAGTAGATAGGCAAAGCTTGAATCACAGACTGTGTAAGAGTCAATCTGCTAGCCAAGGACAATAGTTTAGCACTACGCCCACTAAGCCTTGCTCCACCTTTTCCAATACCCCCTGATAAGTATCCTTGCTGACATGCTAGTGAAGTATTGGCATGCCTAAGTATTTGCGAGATCCTTGGTGACCGAAATCTCAAGTCTATCCCCTATTCTTTTAACATCATCAGGCTGTGCATTGTGAGAAAAATAAGGTTGGGTTTTCTGGTTGTTCACTTTCTCTCCCTTCTAGCACAGAATGTAAATCACTTGGTCATAAGAAGCTTCGGCAAGCAAAAGTAAATCATCAGCAAAAAAGATAAGTAATACGTATACCTTTGCAAGATAAACGGATTGTTTTCCAAGGTCTGCTCTGAATTACACGATTGATCCCATGGCCGAGTCTCTCAATGCAGAGCATAAAAATATACGAGGAAATTGGATCACCCTGCCTAATGCCTTTCGAGGGAGAAAAAATGTCCGTACATTCATCATTCCATAATATCTGCATCATAGCGGAGGAGATACAGTCCATGATAATCCGAATTACCTCAGGAGAGATACCAGCATCATAAAAATTCTCATGGATAAACTCCCAACTCATTTTATCCTAGGCTTTCCCCAAGTCGACTTTGATAAGCATTTGACTGATATTACCTTTCTTACGCGTCATCGTATGAATGATCTCTTGAGCTATAAGAATATTCTTTGTGATGAGGCGGCCAAGAAAAAAACTAGTCTCAGCAGGCCCAATCAAATCCCGAAAGATAGCATTTAGTCTATTTGCCACAATTTTGGTGAATGTCATGTAGATAACAGTGCAGAGACTAATGGGCTATACACTCGGAGGCCACTAGGCTGGTCAGTCTTGGGAATTAACACTATGAAAGTCTAATTAATCTTGCTCGGTATGCTGCCGCCATTAAAGACCTGTTAAAACCAGATTACAAACCGAAGCTCCCACCGTATGCCATTGAGATTGAAAGAACACAACGTGCAACCTTAAGGAATTGCACGCTGAATATAGCTGCCTTGATCTCTTCCTCAGAAAGAAGCGTGTTTAGCTGTTCCATTTTAGCCTCCACAACCACTGTATAGGAGATCCACGTCACTCGTGTAGAGTTTTGAAAAACTGCACAGCGTAATCCTTAATCCTTTTATCATTGCAAAGCCAGACCCAATTCTCATCTTTAATCATCTCAATACGGTTGCGTCTCTTTCTTCGAATGGTTTTTTGGTGAAAAAAATGTTGTGTTTCTATCCACGAAATTTATCCATTTCCTACTGGATTTTGGTTACCATAGGATCTCCTCTGCGTTAAAATAGTCTTGTGATCCCTCTTGAGAGAGGCTTCTAAATCAGAAAGATGTTTGGACGAATGCACCTCGAAAGCACGTTGTATTCCACCCAGCCTCGCTAATATTCTATTTTTCTGACCAACGATATCTCCAAAGGTCTCTTTCTTTCACTTTCTAGCATCCTTAGAAAAATTCTCAGCCGAACTCAAGTAATCTCCGCCAACAGTCCAAGAATTGCCAACAAACGAGGGGAACCTATAATCCATTAGCCAGGGCGCAAGGAAAGGGCTTAGCACCATTGGTCTGAGCAGGATTGAGAGAGAAGCGAGCGAAAATAAGGCGATGGTCGGAGCTGAGCTTAGGAAGATAAAGGATTTGAGGGTCAGTGAACTTCGCCATCCACTCATCATTCCAAATAAAACAATCTAGGCGTTTCAATAATGTACCCCTAGCCTAAGTGGATTTATGGCCGTGAGAGTGCAGGTTGCAAAAATGATTCCAATGATACTATGGTTGAAAGTGTTGGTAAACACCATTAGAACGAGTAGAGCCACATTTTTTTACGAAGGGGTAAAGAATAGCATTAAAATCCCCACCCACAAGCCACGGGCCCTTAACAGTACTTGCAACTTCATTAAGATCAAGTGAAAGCAATTTTCTAATACTATGAATAGGGCTCGCATAAGTAGCCGTGACCTAAGAAACAAAGCCATTGGCGTTGGAAACACGAACATGAATGCACTGCTTGTGATTGAAAACAACACTCACATTGAAATCGTCTTGCCAAAGCAGCCAAATACCACCCGAGAAACCCACAGCCTCCACTCTACGAGACCGATCAAAACCAATTTGCAAAATAAACTTCTCTGCTTTTGTACCACTAATTTTAGGTTAAAAAAGAGCCATCATAGAGGGATTATACTTCTACACAAAAGATTTGAACGTTCTTCTAAAGTCATGAGATAGAGCACTTCCACAATTCCAAAACATAAGAGAAAAAGACATTTAATAGTTAAGGGTGATAAAAGCGAGACCCTTACTGCTCGAGGCTAGCAGTCTGCTGCTCAACATCCATATCTTTTCCGTCATCTAAAGAGTCCCCCGAGTCCGATGAAACCATGTCTCCACTATCAGCCATGTAGTCACTATTATATCTCCTCCTAGCAGGCAATTCGTACCCTGCTTTCCTTCATCAGGTGGATCCCCAAGAGGATTGGCATCCAAGTTATTCCCCTTACCCACAGATTGACGGAATAAAGGATTAGAAGTAGTGGCCTGGAAAGTGTTCATATTGTCCTCATTTTCCGGGTTAAAGGAGGCAACGAAATGTTTTAGGGGGGTTAAGGATAGGTACACTAATATTTTGGCTTAAGGACATAGCGGGGTTTGCATGTTTTTGCATGGGGGTACAATTGGTTTTATTTAGGTGCATGGTTTGTGGTTCGGGTACGTTAAACATATGAGCGGTTGCACGGGTCATGTGGCTAGGAAGTTTGGTTACGTGGGATCCAGTCTTAAGGTTACTTTTGGTAGTTCTTTGCATGTGGCAATCTTAGGGTTGGCTTTTTTATTTTTGGCATGCTGTTTAAGGTAAATATTCAGTACTGTAGCTTCCTTGTCATATCTAGGGATCTCATGGCTGTAATCACTGCCACCATTTAGCACATCCTCTGTATCAAGTAGGGAAAATCGCGATCCTCCTGTAGTTATTCATTGTTGGAACCGATTTGCAGCCTATCAGATTCCGTTTCCTTATTTCTTCTAGGCCTTCCTTTCTTAGAAACCAACGTCCAGGGACCATACATGGAAGTTTTGGAATTGTTCCCCGACTGTGGCACGTCTTTGCCTTGTTCATTCATCTCAGCCTTGTTCATTCGTCACTGCCGTAGTGGTATTTCTGAGCATTCGGTAAAAACATGCCCATATTTCCCACACTCGAAGCAAACAGATGGAAGGCACCCATGTTCAATCTTCTGAATTTTCCCATCTAGAAGGAATTGCGAAACAAGTGGTTTATTTAAGGCGACCTCCGAGCGAACTTCCCTCTCGTAGCCGATTCGGTAATGTAATCGATTCTCAGAACTTGACCAACAATCTGCCCCAGCATCCTAAGAATGCGCTTGTAATAATAGCGCAATGCATCCCAGGCAAGCATATCCAAACAACAATGGACTCCATTGTTTCAGAGGAACTATCGAAAGGTGGATGCCATTGCTGAATTGTCAAGTATTGCCCGAGGATCGTCCAGCGGCCTTGAGTGAGAGCGTGTTGGGAATCACCTTCAGTTTTGAAGAGAACTAGGAAGAAGTCATTCTCAAGATCAATCACCATGAAACCTTGCGACATGCTTCATAGGGATTCAAGTCTATTACCAAAAGCTCTATAGCCGATTATCCTCCCAAGTAGTTTAATTATAACTGTACGTTGCCAAGGCTTAACCAAATGTGCATGAACTTTCTGTGAGAAGCAAATCGATGGCATATGTCCATCCTTTTCGATCACAACATCCTCTAACGAAAGTACCAAATCCTCCTCTTTCCCTAAGATCTCCTCTTTTGCCGCTAGATGGTCCTCCATTAGTTTATATCTTGGAAGGATATAAACCGAGATGCGGTCTCCTCTCCTCATCGTTCCTTAAACTTTGCCTTTTTCATCGATCGATCATCCTCAACGAGATGGTGGCTAGGCTGGGCGAGATCGGGGTCCAATTCCATTTTTAATTATAGCAAATATTTAATTGAGAACTATTTTGGCAATGGTAAGAGTGTGCAGATTGGGCAAAATATTATTTAGAATGTGAATAATCCCACCCAATAAAGATTATTATGATTAAATAATTTCGTTAACATTTCTTTGACCATATCAATCAATTAAAAGGGAAATGAAGCTATAAAAAGAAAATTTTTAAGACTATTACAAGAAAGTCCACAATTGTTATAATTGTTTTGGAACTCTGCTTCCTCATTTTGTTAGGTTCTAGCTTTTGTTATGCCTCGCTTTTGTATTAAAAAAAAATCCACTATTAAGTCTAGAATGAGTGATTCAACATATATTTTAAACATGTGACAATTAATTTCATTAATGAATCATAAAAAAAATCTTAAAGAGAAATTATAAAAAAAAAGAAGAAATTTTGCTATTGGGATGCTTTATTTATTTTTTTACCACAAAGGAAAAGTCAGAGGAATTGTTTGTAAGTTCTTGCCGATCACTTGAATCAAGTCATGATGGCTCATTAGCAGCATGAAACACTGGCTGCTGCTGCCGCCACCGATGCTGCAACTGTTGCCATTGTTGCTGCTGTTGTAGTTCTTGGGCATCACAAAATGGAATCTCACGTTTGGTGACACAACCCACCCCGAACCTCAGGGTGAGTCTACTTAAATCTATTAAATTGATTTAAAATAATTTAATTAATAAAGATTTTGTCAAAACTTTAATAAGGTTTCCCTTATAATTTATTATACCCAAACCTGCAAATTAATAAAACCAGCACCCCTAAAATAATTTCAAATACAACTAACTTCATCAATCAATCTCCTCAATAAAATATCAAATCACTCAAATATCCAATATCAGAGAAAATATATAGGTTATTCACAATCACTGTAATGTAATAAATTACACAATCCAAACTATTTTAATAAATACTTCTACAACTCCTACCACCATCACGTGGCTATAATTCCAAAATAACTATCATTACTGGCTCGACTGTTGTACTTGCAAATCTACTGTGGGGGAAAAATATAATAAAATGGAATGAGTATAAAAATCAATGAGCTCAGTGAGTGGATAGTAGTTTTTGAAAAATAATCGCACTTAATAATAATTTAATCTTTCTCCAAACAATTTTATCAAAACATCATAAAAACGTAAATAAATTTATTTAATTTAAATCATGTACTAAAGTAATAATATAATATAATACTACATAGAATCAATGAAATCACAATACTTTAATACAAATATTGAATATCGAAGACTATCATCAAACAAGTACCCAGGGGAATTAATCTCATCATACCCAGACCTCAATAGATGGAGCAATGACATACTATCTAGGTACCATCATGCCCCGAAGCTACACAGATAGACGAAGAAATGTCATCTCATATCTCATTATACCTATGCATGCATAATCTTGTCCCTAAAGGACAAAAGCACCCGAGCACATGGACCAAAGCCTCTGTGTGTACTCAGATGGGTCTCAAAGGCCTATATCTCATTTGTATCATATGTATCTTAATATCTGTATCTTTGTAATCATTATACTGTATGCATATGCCCCCAAAAGGCAAAAGCGTTCAAACACACGGCTCAAACCCTCTATGTGTGTTCAGATACGCCCCAAAGGCCTCTCATCTCATTTGTATCACTGTATCTGAAGGGGAAAAATACTACTTAATGATTTTGCAAACAACCTTTTATGCACATATACATAAATATCTAATCACATCTGAAATCTCATTTTCTTTTTCATTTAACATACCTTAAATCTGCTTTTCTTTTCTTTAAAATATTATCATGCATATAGTCAAAATCAATAATAAAATAATTAATCATACACAGTTTTTGTAATAAATACCAATACATAGATAAAATCCATTTTTAGAAAATCATTAAATCGGAGCCTTAAAAACTTATTTTATAAATATGCTTTATCGTGTTTTAAAATCATAATAACTATAACAAAAATAGGTTTTGCATATTCCACTTACAGTGACATTGTTCAAACTTGGTATCGACAACGTTCACGAGTTGCTTCTCATTCATGAATCTCCTAATTGAAGGAAATAGCATAATTATTATTCATAAATATGAAATACAACTAACTTCAAGCTACAAAACTCGCAACAAACATTTATCCACCTCATACAACTCCTGCGTCTATAAAATTATCAAAATACCCTTACATTAAGAAATTACTAAAATGCCCTTGAAATCTCAAATTACCTAACTGTCCTTAGCCTAAAATTACTAAACTACCCAATTTAGAAATTAAGAAATTATCCCTGAAGTTTGTGAAATTATCTAATTGCTCCTGTCAGTCAACGGTGATCGAAAGTCAACTGATGGCGACCGAAAAGCTCGGGTTTAATAATTCTAACCATGCTGAGTCCAATGGTGTCGGCGATGAGCTTCCACACTTCATGACAACTTTGGATACTACCAAAGTTGTCATCTTTCCGGTGGCCGATCTACTGTAATTCGACTGTTTTAGGTGACGAGATCAGTAGAACAATGACGATGGTGGACTGAAGAACAAGATCTAGGTGGTGGTGTGACCTAAATCAAACGAGATCGACGATGATGGTGATGGTTTTGGCCGCGACTTTTTGGTGCTTCAAACAACAATGTTTCAGTCGGTTTCCCATAATGAGGATGGTAGGCAGCTAATGGCAAGCTCAAGAGTTTTCGATTGATACCTTTCTCGACATGTGGGGTGGTCGAAATCACAAGTTACAATGGGTGGTGTCGCAAGTTTCAGGTTGGCTCTGGGTCGAGTTGACAACTCTCTCTTTTTATTTATATAAATGATATCCTTTTCTCCTTTTCTATTTAGAGAAACTAACACCCTCTTTTTTTTTTAAGTTTAATACAAATTAAGCTAACGGTTGTGTTCGAGTTTTCTAGATTTTCATGTCAAAACGAATTTAAACAAATTCATGTACAACCCATTTATTAAACACACAAAAATTTAATCACCCACACCCATGATTAATGTCTAATAATTGAGTCACATCAACTTACCAATAACAATTTGTAATAAGTCCAACAACTTTAAAATTAATGTTAGAGAAAAATTACATCATATACTTAATCAAAAATTTTAAGTGCATATGTTACAAGTGCATATGTTACATTTGGTCTTTAGTAACTTAGACTGAGCCTTAATTATATGTTACTGCAATTTTAATGTATTATTACAAGACATCCCTAAACTGGGTCTTCAACATATACCTTTGCTCCAATAGTAGGGATGGCAATGGGGAGGGGAGGGGAGGGGATTGACATTCCCATACCCATTCCAGATATTTTGCATATGTTTCCATCCCCTCCCCATCCTCAATAGAATTGCTTAAAGGAATCTCCTCCCCATCCCGAATAATAACAAACGATCCCTGAAGGTCCCTGATATCTGAATAACCTCCGATTAATTGATACATTTTCAATATCTAAATTTTGTTTAATCATATTAAAATAAAAAATTTAAATAAAAATAAAGTTTTACAAAATATTTTAATAAAGTTTGGATGTTATAACTTTACCTTTTGCTTTAGTTTTTGTTTTATTAGATAAAAGTTTAAAAGAAAAATTTTAGGGTAATGCTTTTCGAATAAGATATGATTGAATAATAATTCAGGATTATAACTATTTAACTAAGTTTGAAAGTCTCACAATATATTTGTATAAATATTTTGTTATTTATATTAATATTTAATATTTATAATTTAAATTTTATTATTTATCCATTAACAATTCTAAAAAATAAAAATAAATTAAAAATTAAGACAAAAACAGGGAAATCGGGGTGGGAACAAGGATTTCAACTTGTCCCCATCACTTCCTCGAAAAAGAAATTGAGTAAAAAATCATTCTCCTTCCTTTTCTAATTAAAAATTAAGTATAAAATCATCCCCATACCCTCTCTAATAGAAAAAAATCCCGAAAGACTCCATTCTCGTGGGATTTCTGCCATCCGTATCATCACTACCCATGCTATCAGCCGCCTTCTCTCTTAAATGCCGTGGAAGATTCTGTTCATGTGTCAAATTAGTTAACGAAATCGAATTAAATCATAAAATAGAGATAATCAATTAATTATCAACCACAAACTTAGCATAAATCAAATTTAACCGTAAACTTCACATGAATTCAAACATTTCTTTTTTAAAATAGCATCAATGAAAAATATTGAAACATTTGTATACACACATATATAAATATGGTTTTCTAAGACATTGGAGAAAAAGTCAGATAATTTTAATTTTTTAGGATCATATTAATCATTTTAAGAAAGGTCTATCTTTAGTAAGGAAAATAAAGTTATCCGAATTGTACAAAAACCATCTTATAATTTATTACAGATAAGAGAAGATAATAGCCACTCGGCCGTGGCTTAGTGGCTAGAGTCGCTCCCTCACACTGGAAAGTGGTTCGAACTCCCGGTTTAAATTTGTAAAGATTTTATGAATTTAATGTTATAAATTACCTGGAGCATTTTGGTAATGTTGCTGGCACCATCAGTGGAAGGAAAATATGGTGCCAGCACACAATCTTCAGGGCATTTTCTTCTCAATGATTTGCACGCTGCATATCTACTGCTACTTGAATTCCAAGACATTTTTTAGATTCATGGGTATCTCCAATATCTTGTCACCAAATCTTTCAAATGATTCAAAGGATCTCTCAATAGTTCTATCAAAAGATTGGCTTGTGATACATAAAGGAGATGTAATCTTGATTTTTATACACTTGCTCAGAATCTAATACTGGTAAGAGAATAACAGCTATTTTCCTTTCTCATGTTTTTTAAAATGTCATCAATCAATCAGTTGACCCAAATTTCATGCCGTGTTGTGACCCAAATTTCTACCTTTGTCTAATGAATGCATACATCTCTGTTCTCCCTCTGTAGTGTGATGCTGTTTCTGCAGCGGGGGTTATTTTCTGAGTGTTTTTCTTTTCCCATGGGATCGTTGGTAACGACGAGTGTTGAGTTCATTGTTGATCTTGTTCTTCTTTCTTTGATATACGAGAGTTAATTTTTTTTGGGCATCCTGTTGGGAGCTTTTGCCATTGTCCATATGTTCTACTGCTTCTTATTTTGATAAACCCTCAAGCATCAAATATGTTATTAAATGCATCTATTCTCTCTTGGGCAGTCAAGGTACCCTTTTCAACCTTATGTTGGTGTCTGTTGAATATGTTTTTCTTTGGAAAGTTATGTTAACTTATTTGAAATTTTTGTTGCAGTTGGGGATGAAGTTTGATAAAGTCAGATCAGAGACAACAGTTCTCCATGTTTTTCCCTTCAACTCAGAGAAAAAGCAAGGTGGTGTTGCAGTAAAACAGGTAATTGTTTCATTCTATCCTCTGCATGATTTAAATTTGATGATGGGAAGAATATTGCTCAGGTTCTTAACGGTGAAATTTAGACTAAAAGCTCATTAGTGTTTTTCTTTTTGTATGCATTGCTCCAAAGATAGCTGCCAAGCACTAAATGGTTTCTGTTTTAGTTATTTCGAATGGCATACAGACTAGCTGCTTCATGATCACTTATATTTATACTCATGATTTACTCTCAACCTATGGAAACCTTCCCATAGTCAAGAATATGCCCTTTCTAATGCAATGAGTAGGATCTTACAAAACTGCACGAGCTGTTGAGTTCTGTAATAAACAAGATGATTAGTTATATTGAAAATTCTGTCTGTGACTCTGTCATTTGACATAGCTGGAAACTTCGAAGACTTTCCCTATTCATAGTCATCCTTTGTCTTTCCTGTAGCTTCATTAAGCTATTCTCTCCAAATCCGTTGCGAGCGGTTCATTAATCTTCATTATACCAATCTCCTTGCTGTTAATTTGGAATTCTAGAGGACGGAGGTAAAAAAAGTTTAAGAATTCAAATGGCTGTGAGTCCTCTTCTCTCTTATAGCATTCATAGAACTGGTGACAACAAATTCTTACTATTATTGAGCTCTTATGAGAGAATTATTTTACTGGTTGAAATTCATACAAGCATTGATTTCATCCTCAAATTTTTAATGACATCAGTTGAAACATTCAGTAACCTTGTTGAGTGAGTAAAGCAAGCAAGATCAATATGTGGTTGAGATGATTGTAGGTGTAGTGGGTAAGTTCTGTAGGCCATTCTAGAAAATAGAAACATTACCGTATTACTTTCTGAATTAGAACTGAGGAAACTCAAATTAAGAACATAGCTTGGTGGATCAACGATCTCAGTATAATGCTTATTTAGGAAAATGATGTTGACACTGAGTAGGTCCCACAATATATTATTGTTGTTATTATATTAATAGTAACAGTAACAACACCGCCACTTTATCACGACAGGAAAATGGTTTCAAAGGCCCGGTGGTTCAATATCCATATGAACCATATTGAATTGTAGACTCATTATTTAGTTGCCTCCTTCCATATCAAGGTATTGTTTGAGTTCCCGGTATCCTTGTCTTTTGTACTTCTGCACTGCAACAGCCTTGGCAGCTAGGGTTAGCTCTAGTATCATTGCTTATATATGCTTTACTGTTTCTATGTGCCTCCACTAAATTTGTGCAACTCTAAAGTTAGTTTATCCATTGTCATTTCATTTTTGACTCATTGTCATATCATTGTTTGACATATGACAGATAAACTCTGAAGTTCGTATACATCGGAAGGGAGCAGCTGAGATGGTTCTGGCCTTGTGTACAAAATATCTCGATACAGATGGTCACCTCCAGTCTCTTGATGGTGATGAGGTTAGAGATAATTGTTATTGTTATTGTTTCCTTTTTCTTGAAAGCAAATTTTAGGGACTTCCCTGGTTGCAGTAGAAACTTTATGAAGTACATTTGAACTTAATAGCAGACGGGCTGTCCTTTAGATTGTCTATGTTTATGAATGGTATTATTTTCAGTTTTAGTTATGTACTTATGTGGTTGTACCAATATGGTTCACAATAATTGTCATTAGACAAACCTCATTAAGTAAAAATTTTGAAATTATAAGGTTAGACTAAAGATTAGCTTAAACGTATAATCTATTACTTATGGCATGGTCAAAATGTTAAAGAATACCTGTTTTATTAGTTGATTTCAACCAAAATGCATTCTTTGCATGAGTATCTACCGGTTCTTGTCATACGTATGTATCCATGTTACTTTTTGTTTGTAAATGATATTGCTCTAACGTACTTTTTTACGCTAGTTTACATTCCTTTTATCTCTTCCACTAATATTATTGAATACATGTTCCTTATGGTTTTCCTAGGATTGATTTGTCGCGCTGCTTATTGACATAGCGGTTTATATGGTGCTTCATGTCAGTATTAGCAAAACATACTGTGATGACATGAGGTCTTTTTTTGCCCTATTCTCAAGATAATCATGCTAGTCATTGGTTTATTTGCTTGCTTATTGGACTATCGGTGTAAATTAAATGATGCTGATAATGATGTATTGCATATTCAATGCAAGTAGATCCATGAAACATTAAGTTTTGACATATAAATAGTCTCTCAAAATTATGAATAAGCTATTGGATGATGATTTTCCTTAAATTCTTCTGCAGGATTTCTTCAAAGTAGCTGTTGACGAAATGGCTGTAAGAAGCTTGCGATGTGTTGCCATTGCTTACAGATCATGTGAACCGGGCAAAGTTCCCACTGATGAAGAGAGTTTAGATAAATGGACTTTGCCTGAAGATGAGCTTATTTTGCTTGCCATTGTTGGCATAAAGGTACACGTCTTGAAATCATTATCCAATGTAATATAATTTCTTCTCTCAACCTTCAATCATTTTAAATGAGTAATAATCCTATGGCTTATTTATTTGTTTGTTCTGTTTTGGATTGTTGGATATTGTACTTGTCTTGCACTAAGCTGCAATATCGTTAATATTGGGAATGCTTATTAGGTTCCTGAGTTCATCCTCTGCATTAATGTTATACTCCTCACTCATTTTTTCCATAAGGAATCATCTTTTGGTTAGTCCTCAAATGTGTCACATCTTTCATTGGATAACTTGAGGACTTTTGTCAGCATATCTTGCTATGCCATTATCTTCTCTCTTATCTTCACATCTATATCTGTCTGAACATTTATGACTTGTGTATGCACATTGTCTTTCGAAGAATCATTTTTCCCGTTTATTGTGGCTATTTTTTTGTCAGATGTATTCTCTTAACTCCCAATTTTACTTCTATGCTTCATGAATCAGCTGTTAATAGAAAATAAAAAAATTGGAAAATAGCTACTCTAAGTTCAGAAGAACTTAGCGAAAGCAAAATGTTGGAGTTTCTGGTGTTGCCTATTTTCTGTCCTTATTTGATTTCTATGAGATTTACTCCTATTGCTGACATTGTAAGTGTTTCTGCTTTTTGAACATCCCAAGATCATTGGAAACTACTTAGAAATGCCTCTAGCTGCCAAAGTGCCAGAAACCAGAATTGTAGAATTATAAGGTTCAAAGTGCCTGTTCTTCTGGCAGCATAGACATCAGTGTTATTTTGCAGTTCCTAGCAGAATTATAATGTTTTGTTAGCTTAAGTTTAATCATATACCCTGTATAATTCGTTGTAGTTTTGTTGATAAGCAGTTCACCTTGGTAAAAAATCTTTAAAAATTCAATTATTTTTTTCGCTGTAGTCACTGTGGACTTAGGTCCTAACCAGCAGTTTCTTGCTGATCAGCAAAGCCCCTAGCATATCTCATGCATAGATTCTGATGTCATGATGCAAAATATGTTATCTTTTTAGTAGAAAAGTTCTTATCACTCTTTGGTCATTGGAAATATTCCTGTTACTACTTTGCTCTGTACTCGTAGGTAAGTTTACATTTTAATGAAAAAGGGTTGTTCTTTATATCTATCAGTGGGTTAACTCGTTAATGTCTCTGAACTCTGTTTTGTTCACTACCTTGTAAAAGATTCATCTTTATTTTGGCATAAAGATGTTCTTGATGGCTTCATGATATTTATGTGCAGGACCCTTGTCGACCAGGTGTGTAAGATGCAATGAAATTGTTCAGAGATGCTGGGGTTAAGGTGGCTTGTTATATTTGAAAATTGGCTTTTGGATTTATCTTTTGTGAATATTCATTCTATTTTATGTCTGTGGATATGGCTTTTTAATCAGAATTTTACCCCTTTTTGGTCAATTTTATAATGCTGTTACTGTCTTTCTCGGTATTCTAATGTCAAATTAAATTGTAGTGATCACTGTTGATTGTAAATCTACATGATCATAAATTTCATGCAGAATGACTGATTATGATCATATTTTTCTGAATCCACAGCTGTGAATGGTCACCGGAGATAATCTTCAGACGGCAAAAGCAATAGGTTTGGAGTGTGGAATACTTGGTTCAGATGCGGAGGCTAACGAGCTTAATGTCACTGAAGGAAAAGTATTCCATGCATTATCGGACAAAGAAAGGGAAAAAGTTGCCCGGGAAATAACGGTATGTTCTAAACAGTATGAATTATTTATGACATACATCAACTATAGATACAAATAAAGCATAAGTTTTCCTTCTCATCTTGATAATTATGATTCTATAGCATTATCACTTGTGTGTATGTGTGTGTGTGTATTTTGCTTCAAGATAGAGAACCTATATAACTTTTGCATCCATGCTAGATGATGGGGTGGTCTTCTCCTATGACAAGTTTTTGCTGGTTCAAGTGCTACATAAGGGAGGGGATGTTGTTGCTGTGGCAGGAGACGGCACTAATGATGCTCCTGCACTTCATGAGGTTTGTTATGTTTATGACTTTTAATTTGTGAGGTTTGGCATTTGCATGGTTTTATAATACTTATGAGGATGCATCTGGTAGATCAATAAAACTAGTATTTGCACAAGCTATATTCCACTAATTCACATGGAGATTTCAGGTGTACTTTTCCGATATTTACACATTAGTAAGTTTAGGGTACATCTACTTCTATATTTTAGAAGTAGTAAGCATAGATGTCTGGTAAAGCACTGGGAGATCATAAGTACTTTATACCTCTGCACATGGACTTTTTGATTTAAGATCCATCAACTTCGGGATTATAGGTGCATGAATGTTGTTTTCCTTTTATGCTTGCTTGTCTGTGCACTCCCCTATATTCTCAAAAGTCCATACCTGTCCATTTGCTTGCATTGGAGATTCTCAGTGTTCATGGCAAACAAGTTAAAGTTACTACTTGATAGGCAATCTAACATGAATCCAGGTTAGGTATCATGTTCGTGGATGAGACATATGTAGTTCAAAGGTGGAATCTGAAATAGTTCAAAGTGTGTGGCATGTGATATGGACAGTTACTGGAGAACACTGATAGTATTAATATGGGAAAGTGATTCACTTATCATAAACAATGACAAATATGATGAGAATGGATGATCAATGGGAAACATATTGATACATTCTTTGCCTGGAAATTGCCACCATTAGAGGTTATTATGTTATTTATTTATTTATTTAGTTTGCCTCTTGTGCTGCATTCTCGGACTATGATTCTAGCTTCTGCACCTTTTTTTTGCTCAAATTTCTATCATGTAAACTTGGTGCTTCTTTTTCCAAGCTAATTGTGGTCTTACCTTCTCTATTTCAGGCAGATATAGGTCTTGCCATGGGCATCCAAGGTCTGAAGTTGCGAAAGAAAACTCGGATATTATATTATTTTGGATGATAACTTTGCTTCGGTTGTTAAGGTTAGTAATGTGTTAGAGCCTTTTCTTGGTTGGAAGCTTGATGCTGTATCATCCTTATTCTCTGGAACCAAAAGTAGTTTGATCTTGTGGCTAACTTTTTACTGAATAATTTTAACGTTTAAATTCTGTCTTAAGAAAATATCTTCCATTGCATTTGAATTGTGCATGGGTTTAAAATTCCACACACCCTACACCTTCCTGTTTGCCTTTCAGCGAAAATGTATTCGATATTTGATATTTAGTTCAGTCTTGAGGCTTATGCTCAAGTTTGAGGCAAGTTTATGCTGGCAATTTGAACTTTAAACTTCCACAGGACATGTGATGATCTTTCCAGCAATCTGGAATTTTTTGTTTATAGTTATACATTTGTGTCTTCTCCAATGGTATTGAAGAATTTTAGAGTCTTAAAAGCTTTCATGTTTAATACTTGAAGACTAGAGCTTTGCTTGCTAAGAATCAATACCAAGCTGGATCTTCTTGTGGTTGGCATTACCTGTGATAATTTATACTATATTTGTTAAAGCTTCATGGTATTTAGGCCAAGTCATAAGTTTACATGGTATCTGAGTTGGCTTATCCTTGTTCTTTACAAATTCCCATGAACACTAATTCTATTGATTATTGGAACTATAATTAATTCGGAGTGAAGTGTGCTACTTTTGTTTGATATTGGATCCATGTGACAACTGTTAATCTGTCCAACCTTGCATGTGAGGGGAGTGTTAGGCTCAAATACTATTGTTTAGGTCCCATCTTTGAGTTTAAGCTTAGGTCAAGTGGTAAATTAACAATACCTAAACCATTGAGTTTTAAAGTTGCTAGTTTTCATCAACTAACGCCTTTGTTGTATTCTTTTCATTTTGATTTCTATTATTTAACTTTAATTTAATCATTTTTCTTATGTTTTCAAATGAGCTTAAAACTTGATTATATGGACAAACCGCAGCAAAAGTAATGCCTTAAACGATTAGAAGACAATTGGTATTGCAAGTGCCTCTTGCTTTATAAATCAGCGTGATCATAACTACTGTGAACTTGCGGCAAGAGTGTGGTCTCGAAGATGATGATTCCTACAGGAGATAATCTAATTTTAATAAGCCTGGTTTAGTTCAATAAGCATTAACATGCATCCAATTTCTATAACAAATAAGTTAAGCATTTCATTCATCAATATGCATTAACTGAGTAACATCACACAAATCCTCAATAAATACTGTATTATATTATAAATTTTACTGTATATATATTTATCATTTTCAGCGATAATGAATTATTTTGTATGATTTGTAGTTTTTGGTGCCTAAATAGCTCTTTTTTTTAAGTTTTTTTTTTATTTTTCTTGATAATTTGCATTAATTAGTCCAGTATCAACTATAACCTAACATTACGCAATTATTAATTTTTAAATCTGTTGTTTATGAGATCTGACCAATTAATTTGAAAGCCAATGATAGCATATATTGATTCAACATTATTTTTTTGAAAAATATATATTCCATAAATATAACAATTGTGTTAAAAATATGTATATATCGTTCTTGTACTTGGAAAACGTAATGTTGTTTAATTTTTTTTTGGGGGAATAATATAACTGAAAATCGTTAATGTTTAATAATTAACATTCTTCTTTTGTTAATTTATTGGCACTTTATAAAAGAATTGTTAATTGATAATATAATTGAAAATGCATAATGCTCATCTGCACTGCATTGTGACTATGGATCGGCTGGAGCAAAGTTGCTGCAGCTTGAGAGAGATGAACGTTGATGATGATGACCATAGTCTTGGCAAAATTCAGTTTTGCTCTGTGAATAGCTCATGCTTTAATTCAATCAAATGATCAATAAAAGAAACATCCCCAGGTATATTAAGGATCATTAACTTCTTTTAATTCTTTCATTAAATTTGGTTCTGTTATGGATTCTAGCCATAGAATATAAACTATAATATGTTATGGATTTTGGTCCCTATATATAAATGCGATTATATTATTTGGGTGCATATAGTTATGAGCGGGCTTCATTTTTGCTTTGAAGAAACCACTGAACAAAGATGAATTTATAAGGTAGGTCAAGTGTAAAACTATACAATTAGTTTATTTTATGAGGCCGGGTCGCCTCAAGTTTAGGTGGATTTAATGATAAAGGTTGAAGATGTCTCAACTCCTAGTAAATGTAGTTGAAGAGAGCAGTTGTATATGGTATACCTAATCCTTTATGATTGCAAAAGTATTATTTTGTGGTAGATTTGGGGTCTATCCAGTATTATTTTGTGATGAAATGTCTACACAATAGTACATAAACACTGAGGCAATATTGAAGAGAAACTATATTGTAACTTTTTGATAGATGTGGTTTTTTTGAATGATCGTAACTGCAACTCTGCTACATAATAAATAATACCTTTATAACAAAAACTGTGAAATTTATGGTTAGGCTCTGTTGGGAAAAGAATTCGTGCAAGCAATTATAAGTTAAGCAGAAACGAACTTTTTTCCTCTTTATGCAGTTAAAACAACGTGAGTATCATAAATAAATAAGAAGAAACTAATCCAAAACAATCCAAGATACCTAGATTTTTTGGAGCACTTCTCTCTATATATCCAAGAGGATGAGTAGAGAGAATGTGATGCGACTTTGAGGGAATACCCATTAAAGCATTAACTTCCCTTGGTTGACTTGTATCCTTGCTGGTGTTGATAATTAATCAGAAAATCATGCACAGTACCTATTGCTCTTATCAAAGTTATTATGAACAATCTGGAGTCGATATTCCTAGCCTTCTAGCTACAGTCATAAAATTCTACAGTATCAACTTTCCAGACTAAGGCCATCAGTACTGTTGACACAAACTTGAGCATGAGATTGATTATTGGGATCATATTCATATGGATCAAAAAGGGTTACCGTCGGTCGTTGGAGTGTGATTCAAGGTTATAAGCTTTTAGGGGTGTAAATTTTACACTTGAAAAGTTTCAAAGGTCACTCTAGATGTCTCGTGATTTAGAGAGTAAGTAATGGCTTGCAGCATACTCTCTTATATTCTGGGTTCATTATATTCAATAAGAAATAGATGGAAGCTTGCTTTGCTGTTTATCTTGCAAAGAGATTGGTTTGTGCTTGTCCCTTCTTTATTTATATATACACTTTTAATATTTTATTATTGCTCACTCTACTATCTCTTACTTAATTTTTTTTCTCTTTCTCTTTCAAAATATTATTTTATTTTGTCCCTTTCCTATAAAAACCAAAAAATAAAAAATAAAAAATAAAAATCATGTACTCAATATATTCCCTCTTTCATCACTTTTCATATGCTTAATATATATATATATATATATATGTAAATAAAGGTTCGGGATATGACTAATTCCTATCCTACTTTTGCTGCAAACATAACTTTGAAATAAATTAGGGCTCGCAAGAATTATCTCATAGGCTTAAGAAAATTAATTGCCTTTATGGGCCACCATATTTATTAACTACCAATCACGTTAATAAATTTTTTTCCGAAGAAGACTAGATCAGGACCATATTCTAATCTACTCTAGCTAGCACTCTTCTATTTGAAATATGAATCAAGCAACAAATGTAGCATACCTTATTCTAGTATTGTGCTTCTCTAAATATAACCCTCACCATATTAGCTTAACTGTTTTCATTGTACTCATTGTCTCTCTTCCTCTTTTCGTTACAGACAATGGGTAACTTAATCTCAAACTTCTTATTGGCAGACTTATTTGATCGAAGTCTACACGTTGGTGAACAAGCAAAATATATATGGGCTCTCAAAAGTATTCTTAGGGGCTTGGAGACTGAATTGCACGAATTGACTCGAACAAGGGACGATCTGATGAATGAGGTTAAGGTTGCTGAACAACCACCTCGAACCAGACAAACGAACCGGGTCGCTGGGTGGCTTGAAGATGTGCAAAAACTGGAAACTGAAATTAGGGAGTTGCAAGATGTTAAAGCTCAAGAAATGGATAGATTGTATCTTGGAGGTTTCTATTCCAAAAACTTGGTTTCAAGCTACAATTTCCGAAAAAAAGTGGTTGAGTTGACGAAATGAGTGATAAAGAAAGAATGTGAAAAATTTGGAAGCCATTGTTGAGAAGGCACCAGATGGTGCAGCAAATGAAAAACCTGTTGATCACATACTTTTTTGAGATCCGAATCCTCTCTTAGGTATTTTCTCTCCTTTTTTTTCTATGCTTTTAAGAATACATTGACATGTTTCATTAACAAAATTAAATGGCTAATATTTTATTTTAATTAATTTTTATAGACATCTAAACTGACATGTGACTCTTGTCAAAATTCTTTTCTAACACACATCCTACCTATAAAAGTTCAATAGCTAAAGATTTTTTTTTTTCTTTTTCGGGAAAGAAAAAATGCAAAACTAATTCTCCTATTAGGATGGACTTAAAATCATCTCAATCTGACTTTTTTAATTGTTTTTTTTGTTCTGAATAAAACTTATTAAAGTGTGAAACTAGAGAAAACTTAAATGGGAATTGAGATTTTTCATCATCCAATTTTGTGAATTCTAATCTTGATTTTTCATTTTTCATCGTATTGGACGGACTATCCTTCGACCAGGTTCTAAGCCAATGAAACTTGATTAGATTCAAGCAGATTTGCAAAAGGTTTGGCAGCCTCGAGTGCTTTGCACTTAATCCCATTGGCCAGAGGTTTCTTTCACTTAAATGATGAAAATGATATGAGGAAGATTTGGGGTAGGAACATGTGCTTTCTTTTTTTTTTTCATTTTCAATTTGCTAGAAATCGGCGTGATGCTGAGAGGGAAAGAATTTGGGAGGAAAATTCCTTACCAGCGTTCATGTGTGATTTTGGATGTTTAATTAG
>JASUUG010000586.1:0-46281 GCA_030449905.1 Luvunga scandens | reverse complement strand
AGGTTATGAATGTGTTTCTCACAAACACGTTTTATAAAAGAAATAAGCTTGATGTGTTTCACTATTTTCATTTTTAATATTTTGAAAACAAGCTAACCAAACAAAAATTTTTTCCTACGACAATCACATCAAAATACAATTTTTCTTCTCTAAAACAAATGCACAAAATACCAAACGGTACTAAATACCTCTAAAAATTGTTTGGCATGGTTTCATTATTTTTTGCTGAATGAAGTCAATTTCAAGCAATGATCATTAGAATGTCGGATGCAAAATAATTTGTTAATTTAAATTAAAAAACATATATTCGATTCTCATTTCTGTTCTCATTTTATAGGAAACAAAAGAGAACCCATGTTTAATTTTAGAAAACAAAAACAATCTCGTGAAGCAGCAAGTGCCAATAAGTAAAGATGTAATAAGCTTGTGTAAAGAAAAGTTATTATATTCAAAACCTGTTTCCCAGTCCGTGAAGACTATTTTTAGGGAAGCAAAACTAAAGCTACTTTGCACAAAGATCCATTGCTAGATCCAATCAAAAGACCTTTCCCTTTCAGTGAAAAACGAAAGCCAAAAACTGCAATATTGGAATTCCAACAAAATAATATACCCAAGTTACAGGGCTCTATCTTTTGCCACCCACTTCCTCTTGCAACCCCTGAAAATAAAATGTTGAAGAAATTATTATGATTCTATTTTCAAAAACATATACATTTTTATTTTAAACAATAAAACATGTTTTTAGAATTACTAAGTGTATTTAGAAAAAGTAATTGGTTTGCTGGGACATAATTTAAGGTAAGTTTTGTAAAGAAAACAAAGGTTCAAGCTGACATTTATGCCTTCGGTTTTCTTACTCATTTTATCAAAATGGACGTGAGTTTACTGTTTTCAATTTAAAAAAGTTCTTGTGAAAAATGCATGTGTATTACCTTAAGACATCACTTTCGTTTTAAAAAAAATATCACTAAAAGCTTGACATCGAATGCTCTGAAAACGTATTTCGTGAATAACTAAAAATCTGATAACGGAAACATACATTCCTCATCACTATTCCCCTTAATATGATGTAAACATATTGCTTCAAACATATTTTCTGAAAATGATTAAAAATCTGTGTTTGGTAATGTTTTCAAATGTAATTTTTATTTTAGAGTATAGATGTGATTAATTTTTTATGAACATAAAAACATATTAGGTAGCTTATTTAAAGTTAGTATTTGAAAATGAAATTTGCGCAATTTGTTTAGTAGTTATTTTAATAACAGGCACTATCTACAATTTTCTTAAGCAATATTTTATGTTTATAGGACAATTAATTTGACTGTATTATGTTTTACTGTCATAAGTGTGTATTTTTTCTTACAAACACGTGATTGAAGTAGTGATTGACGGGAAGCAATAGTTATTCGTTTTGCTTCTTTTTTTTT
Organism: Luvunga scandens; assembly: GCA_030449905.1. NCBI lineage: Eukaryota > Viridiplantae > Streptophyta > Magnoliopsida > Sapindales > Rutaceae > Luvunga > Luvunga scandens. The sequence goes on along the minus strand of JASUUG010000586.1, from coordinate 44,851 downwards.
CGTTATACGTAAAAAGCAAGTAATATCTGTTTTCAACCAAATAGAAAATACCATAAAAATTAATGCTACCAAACTATTTTTTTATTTTTTATTTTACAAAATGAAACTTTTGCAAAAATGACACCAAACACCTCTGAATTTTGAAATTATATAACTAATGAAATGTCGCTCTACCTATTCAAAATAATATATTAAGAATGAAGACGGTATTTACACATTCGAAAACACATGTTTTTCACTTGAGATTGGCATCAATTTCAAAGTGGTGTTTTTGAAAACGAAAATGGTATCTGATAGACCAGAAACATGTTTCAAGATGGATTCAGAACAAACCACAAGTACTGCTTGTAAAATGTCCACCAATAATTGAGAGACAAATGAAAAGGAACCGCCTCTGCCAAACGATGAACGATTTCCTCAAACTGCTCAAAAACGTATCCCAAAATATGGCGACAGAACAGTAGAACTACGCTCACAGTGACCATCTCTGCTGCTGCAAGAATCATCACGGCACAGACAGCCATTTTCGCCGCCTTCGGATTCCCAGCTCCCAGCTCATTGAAACTAGAGTACTGTAAAATGGTTATTAGTGGTTGAAGCTTTTTTATTTGAAAATGGTGAAATAATCTCAAATGTGAATCAATGCGTGTGCACAAAAATTGTGAGGTTTATAGAGGCTTGGAGCGGACCTTACAGTACTACCAATTCCATATGGTATGAAGTAGTGCAAATAAGTAATGGTAAAGCTGTTTGGGAAAAAAAAAAAGGATCAGAATTAGCAACAATATTGCATTCAAAATTCACATGATCAAATTGAACTAGTGTCTGTTTGGCATGCTTCTGAAAACATATTTAATAATAGGCTTCTGACTGAGTAATTTTTGGTGTCAATTTTAGAAGTTTGTGTGACTCTATTATATGATCGCCACTTGGTTTGGAGTTTTATTGTTTTTAATTACCTTGAATTTTTTAACATCTATCTAACCAATGATATTTTCATGTCACTTCAATTTCTACACATTAGTTTCAATAAAGAGAGTTTATGTCCCTAATGTTATTCTAATTTCTTGACAAAATGGTAAATTTTCTCAAATAAATTAGAGTATTGAATAATGTAATAATTGAAAGTGACTCGTAAGCAATTTTTAAAGAAGCAAAGAAGCCCAAATTTGAGATTTTCCATTAAAAATTGAAGCTTTTGCAATTATAGCTTAACGAAAGCCATGTCAAAGAGAGCACCAAAAGTCTAAAAACACATACCACAGAGAAAAAACTGAAGCCTCTAGTTTTGGATTTGGTAGCAATCCAGAAAGCAGAATAAGAACTTCATAAGACCACCATTCAAAACTACACGTACATACCAAGAAAATACGTATCAAAAACCTGAAACAAAATAAGTTAAATGGTTCAAAGCCAACAATTTCTTCATAGAAAAGAAGAGAAAAAAATACCAAACCATTACAGCAGAAGGAACAGCAAATTTGATGAACTCTTGATGCTCGAGAACACATCTATCGAAAAACCAGCTCTAGTTTTCACATTCTGAAGAACACTTTATATAAAAGCCAAGCAATAATACATTGAACCAGTATGACAAATAACGGCCAATGCAGCTCCATTACTTCCCAGTTTTATTTTAAACACTAGTGCCCAGCAAAGAGGTATATGAAAGCACAAAGTTAAAACTGAGCTATAAAGCATTGGAAGGATCAGACTTTGAACCTGGAAAAATCTGATGAATGATTGAAGAACCGCATACGAAAAGAGGTTAGGGATTAAAAATATTGAGTATTTTTTAGCTACACGAGAGATTAAAGGGTCTTGGCCAACGATGATTAGCAGCTTGTCAGTAAAAATCCATAGAAGAGATATTGGAAAACAAACTATAATGAGTGAGACGATGGAACAGTATGTGTAGATTCAAGTTTCTGAAATTGCTCTGCTCCGTAGGCTTGTCCACATAGTGTCTCCAATGCACTTGCCATTCCAAACTGCTCAGGAATTTACAAATCTCAGGTAACTTGATAAGCAATTAACAAGTAGTGCCAATTAGCTCAAATCCTTCCTTTTCTCAGGTTTTGGTGTTAGCTTGTCATTGACATCAATGCTAGTCTTTTACCAAATTCTTTGTATTCCAAAGATCTTTGCTCTCAATTTTAAGAGGATATAAACATCACACATGAAATAGTTAAACAAAAAAATTTAAAATATTCCCAAAACAAGTTTATAAGTAAGTTAGCACAAGTATAAGATGGTTGTGGCCATGAATAATAAAATTAGAATATCATGTTATGCTTAACCAAAAAAATGTATGAGCTAAGGTTCAAAAGCTTTAGTAAGCTTGAGATTAAAAGCTCAGATATGATCTAAATTAATGACTTACTTAAAGGAAAAGCTGATCTTTCTATCCAGTTGATTTTAGACCAAAATTTTGTAAAAAAGGGCAAAAAAAAAAGAGAGAATTGAAGAAAGACTTAACTAGGAGACTAAAGCCAGTAACTAGTGAAAGAAGTAGCTATGGAGGCTCCTGAGGAGAGGCTCATCAAGGTGTCCCACCATTATCACTGAAACAACCTGCAAAAGATACTGCAACACTGTCACCGCGACCATTGGGCTGCTATACAGCTCACTTTCTTTATCTCTTTCAAAGAAACCACCCATTTGCTACCCATAATAATTAAAAACCCCTTTCTTGATAATTTATTTTCCTCCAAATCCACAAACTGCTTCTTATATCAATACATGAGAATAAAACTTGAGAATTAGTTAATCGATTATCTTGATTACTCCAGATGAGCGCATGTTCCACTCATCTGCCTTTCCAATTAAAACTCTCTTTATTCCCCCACTTGGTGATGATTGATTTGATTCGATATTTGTATATTATTTTAATCTTGTCTTTTCATTCAAAATGTATCAAGCGATATGGAATTATCCCTTAATTTATTGCTGATGGAAACAATATGTGGATCTCAGTAGACTTAGGTGATTGCCCATTTCACTCGATTTCTTGATGTATTTTCTCGACAAACAGGCAAGCTTTTAAAATGGATAATGCAGCATTGGACCACTTCCATTGACTTAGAAGGAACTCATATATGGTTTTCTCTAAAGCTTCTTTACTCTATTTCTGAGCGTTGCGTGTTGTGTAGATATTGGTTTATGCTTTCATTTATTTCTTCATTAAACCTACAACTCCGTTCCTACATGTGAGAATAGATCCGAGCACTCTCATGTGTGTAAACGTAGAAAAAATTTTTCCTGCAAATATTTGGAAAATAGATTCGAGGGGTGTGCTTGTGCCGGACCGAAATTATCTCAACATTATCAGGAAAGATCCCACCAATGTATATTATTAGTAAAAGAAAATTAAAAAATAAAACTAGTAAGAGTGAACAAGTTTCATACATTTAGACTGAGGCACCCCCGTAGTTCAAAAATTCTGGTAATATAAGCAATGAATAGTTAAAATAAATCGTTTATTGGATTTAGAAGCTCATTTAAGTAAAAGTTATTTCACTAAGGAACGCTCCTTCATACAACAAACCTCCTTCATACAACCATGATCAAACGCACAGTCGCACCATAAATTAAAATCTTACAGCATATCTAGTTGTTTCCATGGCAATCACTCCATAGACATGACAAAATCTTTACTAGATTTAAAAGCAAATGTCAGATAAACTTCTGAGTCACAAATAGTTCTGTGTCCATTGGGAAGAAAAGATAGCAAAACATAGAAAACACCCATATGAGGAGAACAACATGAATGTGCTAAGGAACAAAGTTCTCCTCATACATTTTCTAGTTCAACGATGTACCAAAATAGTAAAACATATTGAAGGACAAGAGGTGAGAAGGAAAACTTATCACTCATAAACACACGAAAGGATAAACGTAGTTCAATTCACTACAACAATTGAAGCATAAACAGTATATTTTTCTTATTTCCAGCACTTGACTCTAATGCTTGATAGAATTAGAAAAACAAAATTAGAAGTTTGTTTCTAAGAAAACAAATTCTAGGAAAAATGAAGTTGGTTTCTAAGAACACAAAATCTAGGAAAAATGCCCTTCAGTTTCATTTTAGCTACAATGTTTTGCATGGGGAGAAGAAAATAATTTTAAAATTATAATAATAAAAATCATCTAGCTTCCACACTTGACCTAAACTCAAACTAGAATACCTGCTACTTAGACATTTGGCCATATGTTCTTGACGTGATGTATGTAGATGCTTCAAAACTCTCCTGTATACTGAAACGTTTGGTCTTAGACCATTTTTCATCATTTCCAAAAGTACATTCTTGGCCATTACTGGATTGTTATTTTTATCATGAAGGCTTGCAAGTAGGCTATACATCACGTTGCTAGAGCTTTTATACTTATCAGATGAAAGAACCACATACTTGTAAGCATCCTCATACCGATGAAAGCTGAAATAACCCTTTACAAATGCAGCATGTGTCGCTAGCCGAGGTTGGAGACCACTCTTCACCATTTGATTAAAAAAATTAAATGCAACATCAAATTTTCCAACTCTACAGGAGTAAACTATAAATATTTCATAGGTTATAGCATCTGGGTGACAATTCGTTCCAAGCATTTCTTCAAGTAGTTCACAGGCATCAGCATCTTGACCATTCTTACACAAAACACCAAGCACATAGTTATACGTCAGTGTGATTGGTTCACAACCAACTTGCCTCATTTCAATTAGTAAATCTCTTGGTCCTTTAAAATCACATCTCCGACACATTTCCCTGATTAGAATATTGTAGTAAGACACCTTCCTCTCCGTCTTCTTTATCACATACTTAGCCATTTCATACAGTCCAAGAACACTAAACATCTCAATCAATGCTCGTACACCAGAACCAAGACACGAACCCTCAACTTGATTCAAAACCTCAACCACTCTCCATATGCATTTCTTGGTCAACGCCTTACTTGAAATCAGTACAGGTAAAAACCCAAATGCCTTTTCATTTAGGCAAACTTGATACACATTAAACTCATTCAAAAGTTGACGCATTGTCTCATAATCATCTAATCGTCCGCAATTATCAATAACTAAACTACAAATGTCAGAGTTCTTACAAAATTCCGGCAAAATTTCCCTGATATACTTTAAGAAGCATAATGCAGATACTTTTTCCGAATTCAAAACCCGTAAAATCTCAATAACAGAAGCATTAGATAGACTTACATTCATCGAAAGTAACTTGGATTCTGTTTCTCTATCACCACTTCTAAACAACTCAATAATCTCGAAACTTGCTTTGGAGTGGCATAAGGTCGATTAACCATTGCAAAGGATGAAATGCATCGACTTGTGAACAACCCAAGCTTCGATATTTGAATTCCACAGCTGCCATTGCAGGCACTGAAATACAGATTTTGTGAAGAATGACAAGACGGGTGAGTCAAATGACAAAATGAAGTCGACCCAATTGAGGAAATGAAGGAATATGAAGGATGTGAAATGGGTATTGATTGAAATTGATTTGAATTCAAGGTTGGGATTGGGGAGGGTTTTGGTGAATCGAGGGTTTTGAGATTACAAGATAAAGATGATTGCGAAGAATTAGAGAAAAAATAGCGAAGATAGAAATAAGGGTTTGCAATTGACAAGTATCTGAGATTCTTCTCTGAAGATTTTGATAATTTCATTCTTTTCAGTTGCTGTTGGAAACCTCCTCTTCCACTGAGCTTCTTGCTTCAAGGGTTTTGTGAGACTGTTAGGTGTGAGAAAAAACCGGAGAACGAAAATAGCGGACGACACAGTAGGTCCGGTCACGTTTTTTAATTAACATCTGTAGTTTTTATTAGAGTGGTTGCGGATAATCGCTTCGTGACTTCAGGTTATATTAGGTTATGTTTCAGGTTATATTAGGTTATGTTTCAGAGGTCGGATTAAGGTGCTATTTGTTTTCCGTCTCAATCCGAATAGATCACGAATTAGTGGTCCCGAATAGATCGAATATCAATCAATAATGTGTTTGTTTTTTTTATCCGAATCTCTAAAAATAAGTATTAAGTTGTTTATTTTTTAAACTTAAAAATCTAAAAATATATATTTTTACATTTGTACCCTTATTAAATTTAAATGTCAAATAAATAATACACTAAATACCATAATATTTTAATATTTATAAGTAAAACTATATTCAAGTGAATAAATAATGATTTTGAAATTATAATATATAAAATACCATAAATTTTAAATTTTATCACTAATTCTCAATAATAGTACATAATATAAGAAAAAAAACTAACAAAATGATTGAAATAGTTGATTTGTTATTTCATCTCGAAGTTGTCTCATGTAAAGATGAGATTATGTAAGATAAACGTCTATAGGTGAGTTTTGGAATATGTATGAAAAATAAATTATAAAATAGGGATATTTTTGACATTATAAATTAATTGACTTAATTCGATTCTTCTATTCAAAGAAAAAATTAAAAAATTAGCTTTTTTATTAAGTCAAAATTATCTAAAAAGTCTTATTAAGTTATAAAAACAAACATCTCTAATTAACTTAATCAATTAAGTTAAGTCACTTTTAAGTTATTAAGTTAAAAAACAAACGCCACCTAAGTGTAGGATTGAATTAATTTTGAGTTTAATTATTTATTTTATATTTAATAAATTTTATTTTACATTATATTATAGAACTAAATTTGAATTTAATCTTAAGATCATGAGACTAGCGATCCGAATTAAAATATGGGTTTAGTTTTTTATTTAATTAATTATTGCTTCAATATCTAATGAATATTTAATTTAATAATTACTATATTAAAATTAATCATGAAAATTAATAATATTAGTAATTGGTTGCTTTTATATAATTTGCTAACTTTTTGATAAAATAAAATATATTTAAAATATTTAATAAAAATTAAATCAAATGTTTAAATAATTTTTAATTTAATTTAACATAATCAAATTTATTTTGTTATTATAATTATGATTACCCAATAACTAATTTTCTATTAGAAAAACTATTAACCAGCAATAAAAATAAAAGGAACAACACCAGATGAAGACTAAAATGAGAGAGCAATATATTATAGAGTGATTTTATTCATTTCAAAATACGTCTGAAAATAAAGAGATGAACTTCTCTTTTATAGTTACATAATCATTCTATAAAATTAATAGAGACATTATGGATCATAATTCCTTACGAGATAAATGGAGTTATAAGAAAGTTAAAGGTTGTTAGTGGAAGATAGTGGTGAGATAAATAGGTATATTTTATAAACATCTACATTTATTTGAATAAATTAATAAAACTCTATCTTGGATGTTCATTACAAGAATATGACTCATTAAAACCTTTACTAAAAAAAACCTTTATAAGAAAAAAATTAATAAAGGAAAAAAGGGTTCAACATATAAAATTCCCTCCAAAATAAATTATTTTCCCCAACAAGCATACTCCCCCTCATCTTGATATATATTCTAATTTCAAAAAAAATCCTTCAGTTGACGCATCCTAATTTTGTGTACCAATTTTTTGAATGTAGCAGTTGGTATGGATTTTGTAAATAAATCTACAAGATTATCACTTGAGCGTATTTGTTGAATATCTATATCATCATTTTTTTGAATTTTATGTATATAAAAGAATTTTGGTGAAATATGTTTAGTCTTATCACCTTTTATATAGCCACCTTTAATTTGAGCAATACATGCTGCATTATCCTCATATAATATTGTGGGGTTATTCTTAATTGATGACAATCCACATGTTTTTCGAATATGTTGTATCATTGATCTTAATTAAATGCACTCACGACTTTTGCTTCATGAATAGCAAGTATTTATGAATGATTTGTAGATGTTCGAAGTATTGTTTGTTTCATTGATCGCCATGATACAACACTATTACCAAAGGTAAATAAATAACCTGTTTGAGATCGGGCTTTATATGGATTAGAAAGATATCCAAAGATCCAGATATCCAATTAGTGGTAATTTTGATCCATTTGGATAAAATAAACCAATGTCAATTGTTCCACGAGAGATAGCGAAATACATGTTTTACACCATTCCAATGCGTTCGAGTTGGTATAGAATTATATCTTACTTATAAATTAACTGAAAATGCAATGTCAGGTCAAGTACAATTTGCAAGATACATTAATGGACCAATTGCGCTTAAATATGGTACTTCAAGACCTAGAACTACTTTGTCATCTTCTTTAGGATGAAATTAATCTTTTTTTTTACTTCAAGTGATCGTACTACTATTGGAATACTTAATAAATGAGCTTTATCCATATAAAAACGCTTTAAAACTTTTTTATTGTTTGTTGATTGATGTAACAGTATTCCACTTGACAAATACTCAATCCATAAGCCAAAACAAAATTTTGTTTTTCCAAGATCTTTCATTTCAAACTCATTTTTTCAAACAAGAAGCTATTTTTGAAAGCTCTTCAGGAGTTCCAATAAGATTTAAAATCATCAACATATACTACAATTATTGCAAATCCAATTTCAGATTTTTTGATAAAAACACAAGGACAAATTGGATTATTTACATATCCCTCTTTCAATAAATAGTTGCTTGGCGATTATACCATAAACGCAAAGTGTTTTAATTTATACAATGATCGTTGTAGTTTTAAAGAATATAGACTACGAGGTTTAAATTTGTTTCTTCCGGCATTTTAAATCCTTCGAGGATTTTTATATAAATATCTGCATCAATAAAACCATACGGATAAGATCAACATCTATAAAACGATATCAAGTCCTTCGTGAGAGGCTCCAAGACTAACTAAAAATCGAAATGTAATTACATCCATAACAGAGAATATGTCTCCTCATAATCAATGCCAAGTTTTTGAGAAAAACCTTGTGCTATTAATCTTGTTTTATATCTCACAATCTCATTTTTCTCATTTCGTTTTCTAACTAATACCCATTTATAACCAACGGGTTTGACATCTTCAAGTGTCAAGACTATTAGTCTAAATTCTTCATGTTTCATAAGTGAATTTAGCTCTACTTGAATAAAGCATCTTTCCACTTTGGCCAATCATTTCTATGTTGACATTCTTCCTTAGTTTTGGATCAAAATCCTCATCGTCATTTGAAATATTAAAAGCAATGGTAAACTAAAAAATATCGTCAATAATGATTTCATTTCGATCCCATGATTTTTCTATACCAACAAAACCAATCATAATTTCATTATTGTGTCTCTCTTGAGAGAAATTGATACTTCTTGATTGTTGGCAAATTTTCTTCTTCTAGGTCAACAGACGAATACTATGTGATTGATCAATCTCATTATTTGGTTAGTAGTCAATGACTTTTCTGGAGTGCTAATTTCATTTGGTAACTTTTCTTATGTTTTCCTCTTTCGGGAATTTGTCTTTTGAGCCAATTGGCCTTCCTCGTTTATTTTCATTAGTTTTGTCGTGTTGTCCTTCGCAGATCTCAACACGTCTTTGCATTTTCATCTGGAATATGTGATTCTATTATTCTTCTTAAATCACTAAATGCATCAGGAATTTGATTTGCAACATTTTGCAAATAAATGATCCTTTGAACTTCAAGTTCACTTTGATTTGTACGAGGATCAAAATGAGATAATGATGGTGCATGCCATGTAATTTCATGTCGTTCATTTATTTTTTTTTTCTCCCTCTAATGACGAGAAAATTTGTTCATCAAAATGATAATCCGCAAATCGTGTGGTAAAAGCACCTCCAATTAAAGGTTCAAGATACCTAATTATTGATGGAGAATCAAAACCAACATAAATTCCAAGTCTTCATTGAAAACCCATTTTATTTCTCTATGAGGGACCAATTGGGACATAAACAGCACATCCAAAAATTTTCAAGTGAGAAATATCTAGCTGTTGGCCAAAAACAAGTTGTGAAAGTGAATATGTATAATAAAAACTTGGTCGAATACAAATTAATAATGCAGCATGTAGTATTGCATGTACCTAATATGAAAAAAGCAAATTTGATCTAAGAATTAATGGTCTTGCAATTAACGGTAAACGCTTAATCAAAGATTCAACTAAACCATTTTGTGTATGAGTATATGCGACAGAATGCTCAATGTCAATTCCAATAGACATGCAATAATCATTAAAAGATTTAGATGTAAATTCACTAGCATTATCAAGTCTATTTTTTTTAATTGGAAAATAAGGAAATTGTGCTCTTAATTTAATGATTTGAGCAAGAAATTTAGCAAATGCAACACCGTGACTAGAAAGTAAAGGAACATGTGACCATTTAGTTAAAGCATCTATTAAAACCAAGAAATAACGAAACGGTCCACAACTTGGATGTATAGGGCCACATATATCCCCTTGGATTCTTTCAAAAAATTTAGAAGATTCAAAACTTACTTTTATTAAAGATGGCCGAGTTATTAATTTTCCTTGAGAACAAGCAGCGCATGAACTTTCAGTTGGTAAAAGAATCTTCTGGTTCTTTAATTGATGTCCATGTGAATTTTTTATAATACGACACATCATGATTGATCTAGGATACCCAAGTCGATAATGCCAAAGTTTAAAAATCTTTGTATCAGAGAACTTGTTGTTCATTGTAAAATTTATTTCTATTGTTTTTATAATTGTATGATACAACCCAAAAAAAAAGAAGGTAATTTTTCCAATATATGCTTCTGCCATGAAATAGTTAAAATAATGCAAAGAAATTCAAACCTACCTTCACTAGATGTTTCAATATGGTATCCATTTTGACAAATATCCTTGAAACTAAGCAGATTTCTGTTTGATCTGCTAGAATATAAAGCATCATTTATTTGTAATTTTGTACCATTTGGTAACATAATATTAGCTCTTCCGAAGACTTCAATTAGATTAGCAAAACCAGATATTGTATTAACACTAGCCTTAACTAATATTAAACTATGAAAATATTTTTTATTTCGCAGAATTGTATGTGTTGTCGCACTATCCACCAAACATCCATCTTCATTATTCATCAAGTCATTGTTCAAACTCATTGTATATCTTCACATATGCATATAAAATAAGTCAATTGAATATAAAGAATGTTCAAGTAATATGAAGAAAACATTACAGAAAATTTTTTATTAAAGAAAATGAAAAATTACACACCAAATTTATAAAACATTCAAAACAATAAATAGTCTTACAACATAAACTTAAACACACCATAATTGTAAAGAGACACACCAAACTTAAACTCTCTAGTACTTGTTTTAAAATTTAAACACACCAAATCTAATAATAATAATAATAAAAATAATAATAATAACAACACACTTCAAAGTGTAGTACTCTTAATTAATCTTCACATGTCTATCACCGATTAAATGGTCAATTTTACCATTTAGATCTTCAAAAAAATATGAAACATCCAAATGAGTTATATCAATTGGATCTTCATGATCAATGAAATTTATCTCAATTCCTTTCCCTTTTGCCATTTTAGATGCTTGATAAATATCAACTAAATATTTTGGTGTACAACAAACACGAGACCAATGTCCTTTATACCACATTTGAAGCAAACATTTTCATGATCCTTTGGTGATTTCTTTTGTGGATCTTTTTCTTGCTTCTCATTGTTGTTATTCCACTTTGAGTGGTTTGGTTGATATTTCTTGTTATAGCCACCACGACCTCGATTAGCACTAGCATTATTGGCTGAAATACCATTCGCTTCAAGGATAGGTACAGATCCAGTCGGATGGGACTAATGGTTTCTCAGCAAAAGTTCATTATTTTTTTCAACCACTAAAAGACATGAGATTAATTTAGAATACTTTCTAAATCTCTGCTTTCGATATTGCTGCTGCAGGAGCAAATTCGAAGCATGAAAAGTAGAAAATATCTTTTCTTACAAATCTGCATCAGTAATCTCCACTCCACATAATTTTAATTAAGAAACAATTTTGAATAATGCAAAATTGTATTGACTAACAGATTTAAAATCTTGTGATCGTAAATGCATCCAATCATAACGAGCTTTTGGAAGTATAACAGTTTTTTGGCGATCAAATCTTTCATTAAGACACTCCCAAAAGAGATATGGTTCTTTGATCGTAAGATACTCACTTTTCAATTATTCATGAAGATGGTGGCGAAGAAAAATCATTGCCTTGGCACGGTCTTAGGTTGATGCATTATTATTTTCTTTAATAGTATTTCTAATGTTCATTGCATCAAGATCGATTTCAGCATCCAAAACCCATGATAGATAATTATCACCAGAGATATCAAGTGCGACAAATTCAAGTTTCGCAAGATTCAACATTTTCAAATAGCTATAACACAATATAAAAAAAAATTAATTAATTAATTCATTATTAACAAATAAATGAATTCATTATATATGTCATATAATAACTCATGGTAATATAACAATAAAAGTTTATAATCATCATATATTTCATACTATTCACGTCATAGAATAAAATTCAAATCTTATATCATCAATTATGCATATTTTAAGAGATATAACAAAGGCAAGTAATATACATGCAACTTTGAGAAGTCAATGATATTGCAAATACAAACATGATAATAGCTTAAATGACATGTTATTTGTGATGAACGATTATAATTATATAATAATAAAATTTGCTATATAGTTATATAATAATAAAAATTGCTAGATATAAGAAATAAAAGAATTAATACCTAATCAAAGTTTCGTGCTGTTAACGTGTTAAAAAAGCTATTAGCCAGTAATAAAAATAAAAGGAATAATACAAGATGAAGAGTAAAATGAGAGAAAGAATATATTATAGAGTAATTTTATTCATTTCAAAGTATTTACAAAATAAAGAGATGTGCTTTCCTTTTATAGTTACATAATCATTCCATGAAATTAATAGAGACATTATGAATCATAATTCTTTATGAGATAATGGGAGTTATAGGAAAGCTAAAGGTTTCTAGTGGGAGATAGTGAGAAGATAAATAGGTATATGTTATGAACATCCACATTTATTTGAATAAATTCATAACACTCTCCCTTGGATGTTCATTACAAGATTATTCTTCACTAAAACCTTTACTAAAAAAAAACTTTTATAGGAAAAAAATTAGTAAAGAAAAAAGAGTACATAAATGATTTTGGAGATATAAAGTTGTCTCATTAAAAATTCACTAGAAAAAATCCTATGAGATAAAAACTTAGTGAGGAAAAAGAGTACAACATATAAAATTCCCTCCAAAATAAATTATTTTCCCCAACAAGTATACTCCCCCTCATCTTGACATATATTCTAATTTGAAGAAAAATCCTTGAGTTGACGCATCCCAATTTTGTTGCTTTAAATATTAACGAATATATATAATTTATTTTTAGTGTATTATAAAAGTTGAATGAAAACAAACTTACTAAACTAATTTCATATTTTATATTTTTTATAAAATATAAAATAACTAGTGAAAAATAATACTAAATAATTTGTTTTGAGTTATAATAATTAAATTAAATCGACATTAACTTATAATTAAAAAATTGATTGGTTCAATATTTAACAAAATCAAGATGTTTGGTTCGATTTTCAATTTAGTATGTTGAAAATAAAAACCGAATTGCCAATTAAAAGCCTAAAAAAAGGGCTCCTAAAAAAGTGCCAGTAAGGTAAAATGTGAATGAAGGAATTTGGTCGATGAAGTTGCGGCGTATCTTCACGCCAACGTTTAAATTTTGTTTGTTGAGGAATTAATTGGTGCAGCATCTATCCCATTCAAGAGATAATTTCAACCACAAACTTGCTAGTTTGAATCACCTACACACATAATAACTAGTTAGAGGGACTTCTAGTGAAAATTCTCTAACACTCAAGTTAGTAATTAGGTCTCTTTTTAAAAAACTTGCACCACAAACTCGAGGGCTTAATTATATCAATTCAAAGTTAGAAAGCTTAATTCTAAATATTAGAAAATAAGTAGAGAAAACAAATCAGACAGACAATATATAGGAATCAATGGAAATTTTGTGCAACCCCTTTACCTTTGTCCACTAAAGCTTTTATACCCAAACTAGAATATTTGACTTTCCCTTCCCCACGATTGTTATTCGGTCAATTGCATCATAGTGGGTGAATGAACAACATAACCATCATTGAGTGGGCTTCGTGCCAGAGCCTTTTGAAGGTAAACTACGTTTTAGTGACGGTTGTTGAGTAGGCTTCACATCTAAGCTCTTTGGAGGTAAATCGCATGTTGACCTTTGACCAAGTCTTTAATCTGGTTCAATTTTATCCTCTTCTCTCACACCCTCAAGTCTACAATATTCGTGAGACTAGCTTCATGTCTTGTCAGATATTACTTCTTCAGGAAGCCATCCCAAGACGAGGAGAGCACACTCTGCTCGTGAGCTCCTGGTCAGATCATTTTTCACTCCAAACACCATAAAAAAATGTTGATGCAGGAATCTTATCGATGAAATTACGACCAAGCTATTTGCACGAACATTTAAGTTTTGATTGCTAAGGAATTGAATAGTGCTATAGCTATTCCACTCAAGCAATTAATTTTGATCACAAACTCACTAGTTTAAATCACTTCAACTCACAATAAGTAGGACTCAACCAGGCTATCTTTGCATTTTTTTAAACTTATTTGGGCCTGGGCAATAAATAGCTCTCTAAGTACATTGGGTTGGGCTACTCTAGCGTATAAAAACAACACTAAAAATTTTAATGGGATTTTAAGAAAAAAAGACATTTAGGGCATGTTTGGTATCATTTTATAACAGCCGTTTTTGTTTTTGTTTCCAAAGTACAGGTGCAGTAACTGTTTGGTGGCTTATTTCATCAAAATAAATTATAAAATACAGAAAACAAACTTGAGTCCGCCCTTATAAGTTGTAAAATGTTGTGCAAATTTTATTGAACTCGCAAGTGCACGAATCTATTGTAGAATAGATTAATGGTGACGAGTGTCGATCCCACGAGGAGGTGGATTTTAATTATGTGTAGAATTAATTTTCTGAGTTGGTGGTTGGATTTATAATGACAATTATGTAGGCAATGTATTAATTTGAATTAAAGCTATTGGAATAAACTATTAAAATAAAATGCTTGGATCTCCGGATCTGTCTCAACATGTACCATCGGCTTAATATTCATTATTAGTACCAATTAAATCATGAAGGGGGAACTTCCACTCATCATGAACCACACTTTAATAGATATGGTGCTAAGGGGCTTCCCGTGCAAATAAGTAATAACCTTGCCTAGGGAGGCGGTTATTCCACCGATATCCGCACAAGATTATTACTATCCTGCCTACGAAAAGTCAAAACAACCACATAAATTAAAGGGGAAGGAAAAGTAAATTTACCAAATTAAGCCCATGGAGCATGTTGAGACTTCACCTTCAACCCAAGCTTGAAAGGAAATTAGCCACTCATATTTGAACTAGGGGTAAAATGGGAATTTTATTAAAATACGTAGAAAATACAAGATGGAGATGGAATTAGAGAAAATGGAGTCCAAAAATGGATTCAGGGGTGTCAAATTATGTGGGGAGCCCCCTTTTTATATATAAACTGAGTAAATCATGGCCATCGGATTAAAACAATTTGGACGCTCAGGATTGCGCCACGTGGCAAGTTCCTATTGGATTGAACACATCATCAGGGCTGTTATTCTGTGTATATGCGTGTACCGTACACACGTTTTTTTCGTCCACTAACATTCTGCCACGTCACCGGTCAACATTTTTGGTCCAATAAGCTAACGTGACACGCCATCATCAACGCCACATCATCGATCCAATGCCACATAAGCGGTCAATGCCACATCATTCGTCCAATCAAATGCCGCCACGTCATCGTATAGTGCCACGTCATCGTGCAGTGCCCGTCAAAGATACATACATGTGAACAGTCCGTGAAATGTAATGGTATGATCACCGTATATATCAACCGTCATCGTATGTGTGAACAAGTACGATCAGTATATGTGAACAATCACCATTTTTCTTTTTATGCTCCTCCTAAGGTTTTCGATTTGTCCCGAGTTCAAAAGTGTTGTCCGTTTTCCATCCGATCTCTCGTTTATTGTGAAATGACCATGATATCCCCTAAAATACATAAAATACTTAATTAAAATAAAACATACATAATTAAATTACAAAGGACTTAAAGACATAAAAATAGGGATGTTAGTGAGACTTGGAGTGTAAAATGATGTTTTTCTCCATTATAAATACACACTTTCTAATACTCAACACACCCCCAACATTGTTGCTAGTCCCTAGCAATTTGAGCGAAAACAAAATCAAACAATTTTTTTTTTTTTTTTTTTTTTTTTATATACGTGGTATTTATTCAATCATACTAATGATAACAATCAAATAAAAGTATAAGTATTATCTACAGTCTAAAGAAATATCATTCCCACATCAACTCTCCACATGAATCAGTTTAGAAAACTTTGTCACAACTTTAGTAATCGAGTCACTTTTAAGAATGACATACGCAAACCCCAAAATCTCACCTGGTAGTAGTAATACGCTCACAAAGAAATTAAACCCAAAAATAATCACTCCAGGTGAATAGTAACTTGAGTGAAAATAATAAAGAAATAATATCACACACTCTCACCAAGGTGACAAAAATATGCCCTCGAACTTAGAAATAAGACGATTTTAATCTAATCAAACCAATACATTCATCATCTTTTTTTTTTTTTTTTTTTTTTTTTTTTTTTTTAAGTATGATTCTTGCCATCATCTTTTCAACCCATATAACTAGTTTATTTCGACTATAGTTCCTAAAATCAAGAAGACTTTTATTAGGGACGTAACGTAGGCTAGGGACGTGGCTAACAAAGAAAGGATAATAGGAAAAATAAAATATATGTTTGAAAAATAGAGAACTTTGGAGATTGTAAGGTGCTTTTCACTTGATTTTTTTTTTTTTTTTATTTTTTATTTTTTATTTATTTATTATTTTTTTTTTTGTAAACATTTTTTTTTCTTTTGTTTCTTTTTCTCTTTTTTTTTTAGCACCTTTTTTTTTTATTTACAAAATTATCTCTATTTTCAAACATAAATGGGTGGTGAGAAATACAAAATATAAGGTGATACTCCACATTGGAGTGGGACAAGATAATAGGTTGCCAAAGAAAAAGTCTTTATTTTTATTTTATTATTATTATTTTTTTTTTTTAAGGCTCAAAGGGGTTAACTATGGATACATATTAATAGGGTTGGCTAGAAAGGCTCAAACGGACCAAAGATGGCCTTTCTGTCATCTTTTAGGGTTCTAAATAATCTTCCATATCTACTAGTTAGATAGATCTTCAGATGTGGCAACATAAATTTTTTTTTTTTTTTTTTTTTTTTTAGAGATAATGTATAAAGCAATAAACTCATGTTCGAATGAAGAATGTGCAAAGGGTTACTTTCCAAGAAAAATGTTAGCTCAAAACTCACTTGAAAATTCTTATGACATGTGCATTCTTTCAAGCAACTTATATTTGTCTCCAACATCAACATGTAGAGTAATAAACATGGTGTAAATATAACTAAAGACCAAAGATAATACAAATACTAAAATTTGAAAGTTATCATGTCATCTAATTATGAAAAGATCACAGAACAAACGCCCATTTTTTTTTTTTTTTTTTTTTTAAGAAGATGCGTTTAAGTCAGTCAATGCACTCCATATTCAGCCATCTTCGACTCAAAAATTTAGCCACGATTAGTTTCTACAATAAAAATAGTAAAAATTACACCAAGATTAAGATATTTCACAATTGTCAACTATTCCCTCCCCCAACCTCGAACGAAACATTGTCCTCAATGTTGAAAGAAAATAGGGTTTAGAAGACATCACCGAGTCTTTGGATCACGAAAGAAAATATTTACAAGCGGAGAGTTAAATCTAATTTGTACTTTACTACGGCCATTCTACCATCATTAGTTGGCCATTCCAACACGAGGGTCTTGGGATCCGCTCGGTCTATAAGCTTGTAATGATCAATTAACTCGTTAGCGATGAGCACAAATAAAGATTTTTTCACGTGAAAGGGATGAAATGGTTTTTTATTGCATGGTTAAGAAATGCGATGAAGCCATCATAAAAGTTATTGACATTTAACAAACCGACGGGTTTTCGATGAATGTTCGGATGGGCCCAAGATCTTAATGTGATTAGTGCCTCTAGAGTTGCAAGATCTCCCTGGTAGGAAAATAAAAGCATCGGATGATTTAGCATTTCGTTATTCTTTCTTGCATACCGAGACAACTAACTCTTCTCCAGGTTGGTGAGTCGACATACGAGCCAACGGTTTGAGGCTTCTTGGATGATGCCTAACACTTGGCTCCTCCGAGATAAACGACTTTTCCGAGACTAGTTTTGATAACCCTCGGTCACCTCCTCCATAAACCGGATGCAAATTTCTTTCTCACATCGTTGACCAAGATCGATGGTCGCCTCAACGAACTCTTTATGTTTGCCATAGTTAAATCCGGAGAGAGCACACAAATGTTTTTGAATTGTTTATTGGGAGTAGCTGCCATTGGGATGCTTCTCAAAACAATTTGTGAGTCTAAAAGAAAATGATCATATATCAAGGATCTTGGTGACAATGATTTACAAAAGTATAGGAGGTAGCATGTCTATGTCAATTAACGCGTAAAGCACATGGCTCGAGATTCAAAAAGGAAATAGTAAAAGAAAAAGCACTCAATTATTAAAGACAATAATGCAATTGATAAAACAACAACGAAAATAAAACAACAAAAAAGTAAAATAACAAGAAAGGATATTTACACGGTAGTTGTGATTGTGGCTCACATCTTCCTCCTGGTTTTACGTCCGAAACGGCTTGAACGCCTCTATGGGTCGAGGATAGGCTTCCCATCCAGTTTTCTTATAAACTGGCAAACAGGGTCGTTTATAGTCAGATTCCCAAGACTATATCGGACACGTTCTTTCCAAATAATGGCCATAACCGAGAATTGCTCTTTATGCGTATCCACCTGGATGCGTTTCAAGAGACAAAAGGATATCATCCAATGACTCTTTATTCAAGCCATCCCTAATGAATTGAATCTTATCTTCCTGTTATCAGACATCATTCCGAAAGAACAAGGATTTTTATCGCATTTCATCCTGGCACACTTATGACAATTAACATGAAGTTTTTCAGCTCTTCGTTTTCTCGAGTAATTTCCTTTACCACAACCGGGCATGTATGCACTAAATTTAGGAGGTAACTCACCTGCCAAACGTACCTTGGCCTCGATTAACCAACGGATGTCAGCAGGACGTTATTTCTCATAAGCAATCGCATGCGTTCGACCGAGCTTTATAGATCGTAAGGAGGGCATTCTCGAGGAAGTGAAGGAAATCGCTTGTGAAGCTTTGCTAGAATCGCGTTTAATGTCCATACCTTCTTCTCGAATATTAGTTATTATGGGAAACTAAAGTAACCGACTTTGATTGTCACGGAGTACCGTTATCCGCCACTTAACCGGGGTAACAAACTAGAGAACACACAAAAAAGAAAAGAAAAGAAAAGAAAAGAAAAGAAAAATAATAATCTCACAATTGTCCTCTTATTGAGTTTTCCTCAAGTTCGATTTGGGTTTCGTTGATACCTCCCTCAATTTCTTTGAGTTGTCTTTCTAGATCTTCAACGTGGGATACCAACTCTGGAGGTTGTAGCTTCCAAATACGATGCGTTTTACAAAATCGTATCTGGCTTCTCAGATGAGATTGTACACGTTGAAGTTGTCTGAGAATGTTCAAGATGAACTGTCTAGTTGAGGAACACATAATTAGAAGTGATAAAAGAAAACTGAATGATTAAATAAACACACTTTCACAATAATTTAAATCACCGAAAAGAAGAAATAAATAAGAAAAATTCTTAATTTAAATTTGGTGGGTCACTCAAATCTATTTCGGTGCCTTTTTTTCACGTGGTTGGTACTTTCTAGATATGGCTTCATCTTTGACCATTAACTTTAAAAATTACACCGTTCTTTGGATCCTTAATTTTAATCGCTCCATATGAAAAAACAAACATGGACTATAAAAGGACCAGTCCATCGATAGCGCAACTTACCTGGGAATAGGCGCAAGCGAGAATTGAATAAAAGTACTTTCTGACCTGGTGTGAAAGATTTTCTCATAATTTGCTTGTCATGAAAGACTTTCATTCGCTGTTTGTAAATCTTGGCATTTTTGTATACATCATTACGACTTTCTTCAAGTTCGCCGTTGTGATTTTCTTTCTAAGTTAGCTTGCTTTGCATGTCAAAGTTGAATTTCTTCCCAAGTATGCACAATGCTCAAGTTTTGGTGGTGATTGTAATGATGGACTCGCTTTCTTCTCTAATGGTGCTAGTTGTTCCACTCTTGACTTTCATTTGTTAGTGTCTATAGATGGTGCTGAATCAAGTAAGGCGTTAACCTCATCTATTGATCTGTCAATATCAAAATTCAAACCAAAGTGAGTTAAACATGTTTGTAAAGGGTCATCACTAAGATTTGAAAGAAAAGTATTATCAACTAATTCTTCGATTAAATCCACATCAACAATTTCATCATCTGCATTGGGAGGTTGTTTGGCGATGTTGAAGATATTTAGTTCCATCGTCATATTGCCAAAAGACAACTGCATATTTCCAGTCCTGCATTGAATGTGAGCATCGGCAGTTGCCAAGAAAGGTCGTCCTAGGATAATAGGGATCTGCTTCCTTGAATCCTGGACTGGTTGAGTGTCAATTACAATGAAATCAACAGAAAATAAAACTTATCTACCGTATAAGACGTCCTCCACAATACCACGAGGTTTTTCATGGACCGATCTGCAAGTCGTAACACCACCTGAGTTGGGTGTAATTCTCCCAGTCCAAGTTTCACAAATACTGAGTAAGGCAACAGATTTACACTAGCTCCTAAGTCCAACAAAGCATTCTCAATTGTGTGGTTCCCTATACTACATGAGATAGTGGGGGAGCCTGGGTCTTTATATTTTAGAGGAAGTTTGTGTTGGAGTATAGAGCTCACGTTTTTACATTAAAAATGCCTTCTTTTGAACATGAATGTTTCTCTTTTTTTTTAGTACAAAGGTCTTTAAGAAACTTGGCATAAGATGGCACTTGTTTTATAAAGCATCAAGCAAAGGGATGTTAACACTTACCCTGTTTAAAGATTTCAAAAATCTCACTTGTAGAATTCCCTCTCTTTGTTTTAGCTCACCTCTGGGGAAATGGAGCTTTTGGAACGTATTCTCGTGGGTTGGTTTCTTCTTTCTCCTCTGATGATGAGTCTTCTTCATTTACTGGTACAATTTGAGTTGTTTTTGGTACCGGCATCTCTACTTTGTTGTCCACTTCTTTTCCTTTTCGCAAGGTCATGACGGCTTTGACCTCTCCATGTCAATGTGAACCGGTACTTGCTTCAAAACTCCTTTAGGATTAGGCCTTTGGTTGACTTGGGAATTTTCCTTTCTCAACGATGTCATTGCCAAGGTTTGAATCGACGAAGCAAGTTGTCCAACCATTTTTCAAGGTTTGAAACCGATTGGGTTTGTGAGTTAAAACCCGCTCTCATCTCATTTCGCAGCTTCATCAATGGTGCGGTTTTTGTTGCTCGATTTTGGAGTAAGTAAGATTTTGAAATTCTGAAATGCATCCTCCCATGGTCTAGGTTGAGAATAGTTTGGGTTCGATTGTATGGTCTAAATGGTGGTTGAGAGGCTTGAGGATTTTGAGGAATTGGTTGCATTGGTGGAGCTGAGTCGCTGGTCCATTCTGTGGAATCCTTGAGACCATGAAAAATTGGGGTGGTCTCTCCATCCGGGATTGTACGTGTTGGAGTAGGGGTTGTAGTTTGATGGCTTTCTCATTACACCTATGGCATTGGCTTGATCTGAGTATGAGTCCTGGTCATGTGGTTCCGTTAATTTAGCAGCTGTTAACGATGCTATTTGACGGGAAAGACCTTCAACTATATCTTTGACTTCTTTAATTTCCGAACTTGACTCGCCAATGTGAACCTCATTCACTCCCTTAACTCTTCTAGTACTCCTGAGCGAACGACTCCGTTGTTGGGAATTATCCGCTTGTCGCTGGAAGAAATCCCAAATCTCTGATGCACTTTTTGACATTAACTCTCCTCCACTTGTTGCCATTAGCCATTCTTGCACGTTCGGCAATAATCCCTCCAAAAAGTATTGGCATTGGTGCCATTTTTCGTACCCATGATGTGGACACTTTAGGAGTAGCCCATTGAATCGCTCCCATGCTTCGAAAAATTGCTCGTCTTCTCTTTGGGTAAACTCTGAAATTTCCCTGCGAATAGCATTGGTTTTATGTACTGGGAAATATTTATTCAAAAATTTTGTTACCATTTGTTCCCATGATGTAATGCTATTAGCAGGCAATGCATTGAACCATGAACGAGTTCTATCCTTTAAAGAAAATGGGAATAATCTAAGTTTAACATCATCATCTGAAAAATTCTCATATTTAAAAGTTTGACAAATAGCATGGAAATCATTCAGATGATTATATGGATCTTCATTTTCTAGGCCATAGAATGTTGGGAGACAATTTAACACACTAGGTTTTAATTCAAAACTCCTAGCAGCTACATTTGGGTATCTTATGCATGATGTGCTTAAGTTAGCTAAGGGACTAAAGTAGTCCTTAAATGGCCTCTCTTGTGGTGCTGGTTGCAAATCCATTTCAAATTTATTTTTAATTGTAACGTGCTTGTGTGTGCGAAGTGTTTTTCCTAATTCAAAGTCTATAGGCTCAAGATTAGGTAATTGTGACCTACGACCATGCATGCAAATGGGAAAAAAAATGATAACAAAATTAATAAAGATAAATAAGAGGGAGAAATTACAATACTAACCTTATTATGCTGTTACAAATTTGCTATGAAAATAACTCAAGCGCTAGATATAGAAAAGAAAATGCGTGAAACAAATTAAAATAAATTAAGAGGCGGTTGAACCTGCCGATTTCACAAAAAAAAAAAAATAACATGAAAATTAAATTACAGAAATTTAAAGAAGAGAAGAAAAGAAAAGAAAATAATACCTACTTCAGAATGTAATTTCACTTTTTTTTTCTCTTTTTTTTTTTTAATAATAATAAAAAAAATATTACAAGGAAACAAATAAAATAAATAAATAAAGAAGAAAAAAAATTCTACAAATTAAAATACTTACCTCCTCCTTAAATCCAAGCCAAAAACTTGTTGTGCAAATTTTATTGAACTCGCAGTCGCACGAATCTATTGTAGAATAGATTAATGGTGACGAGTGTCGATCCCACGATGGGAGGTGGATTTTAATTATGTGTAGAATTAATTTTCTCGAGTTGGTGGTTGGATTTATAATGACAATTATGTAGGCAATGTATTAATTTGAATTAAAGCTATTGGAATAAACTATTAAAATAAAATGCTTGGATCTCCTGGATCTGTCTCAACATGTACCATCGAACTTAATATTCATTATTAGTACCAATTAAATCATGAAGGGGAACTTCCACTCATCATGAACCACACTTTAATAGATATGGTCTTGGGCTTCCTCTGCCAATAAGAATAACCTCGCTTGCAGGGAGGCGGTTTCCAAATTCCGTAGATATCCGCACAAGATTATTACTATCCTGTCTACGAAAAGTCAAAACAACCACATAAATTAAAGGGGAAGGAAAAGTAAATTTACCAAATTAAGCCCATGGAAGATGTTGAGACTTCACCTTCAACCCAAGCTAGAAAGGAAATTAGCCACTCATATTTGAACTAGGGGTAAAATGGGAATTTTATTAAAATACGTAGAAAATACAAGATGGAGATGGAATTACAGAAAATGGAGTCCAAAATGGATTCAGGGGTGTCAAATTAGGGGGGAGCCCTTTTATATATAAACCGAGTAAATCATGGCCATCGGATTAAAACAATTTGGGCGCTCGAGATTGCGCCACGTGGCAAGTTCCTATTGGATTGAACACATCATCGTGGCTGTTATTCTGTGTATATGCGTGTACCGTACACACGTTTTTTTTCGTCCCACTAACATTCTGCCACGTCACCGGTCAACATTTTTGGTCCATAAGCTCGTGACACGCCATCGATCAACGCCACATCATCGGTCAATGCCACATGTCGCGGTCAATGCCACATCATTCGTCCAATCAAATGCCGCCACGCCATCGTATAGTGCCACGTCATCGCATGCAGTGCCACGTCGGATACAAAGACATGTGAACAAAGGCCGCGTGAATGCGATTCGGTGGCGATCGTATATATCAACCGTCATCAGTATGTGTGAACGATCATCAGATATGTGAATGTGAGCGATTCATTTTTCTTTTTATGCTCCTCCTAAGGTTTTCGTATCCCCGAGTTCAAAAGTGTTGTCCGTTTTTCCATCTGATCTCTCGTTTATTGTGAAATGACCATGATATCCCCTAAAATACATAAAATACTTAATTAAAATAAAACATACATAATTAAATTACAAAGGACTTAAAGACATAAAAATAGGGATGTTAGTGAGACTTGGAGTGTAAAATGATGTTTTTCTCCATTATAAATACACACTTTCTAATACTCAACATAAAACATGTTTGACATGTTTTCAATATTTTGTAACATGTTACAAACTGAACTGAGAAACAGATTAAAAAAACAAAACCTAACATCGTGACCTTCTTCTCTTCATCTTTTTCGCTTCATCAATGTGACTCTCTTCCCCCCACCCCAACATTTTAGATCTCACAGCAAATCCACATCTAACTGTGCTCCCCGACCCTATCTTCACCCAACAACACTCTCTCTCTCCTTATCTCTTCCGATCTACTCTCTCTCTCAGTCCGTCACCGGGCCGAATTCGCCTCTGCCGCCTTTCAACTTTGTCTCTACCGTTGCTGCAACTTTGCTTCTGTCGCTGTTGAAACTTCTCCTTTGGTATTGTTAAAAATTCCTCATCTGCCGCTACTGTAATCTCCTCTGCCGCTTACTCCAATCACCGCATTTCCCAAAGAATCGTTGTAATTTCTGCCGCAACTCATCGTAATTTTCGCTCATCGCAACGTCATCCTATCGCCGGCATCTCTCTCACCGTTTTCTCGATATGCAACTATCGCAACTTCAATCTGCCGCGTCGCTCCCTACCGCCGCAGACTCTCACCGTTTCGATCAGAATCTCGATCGAACTCCACTTCATTCTGCAACATTATCCTCCATTGCACGCTCTCACTGTTCTCGATCCGCAATCTATCGCAAATTTCGCTTCTTTTACCCAGCGTCGTCTGTTCTTCTGCTGCAACTCTCAACCCCGTTCTCGATCTGATTTGTCTCTTGTTGGTATTTGTTTTACTTCAATAAATTTTAACTAATTATTTGAATAATTTTGAGTAATTGATTTTTAAAGTATGTTATATTATAAATTCTCTCATGATAGTAATAGATATTTTGAGTCAAGCATATTTGGTCATTGTTACTAGATAGTAATAGATATTTTGCAAAGCTGGAATTCATTTAATTAAATTCTGTAGCTTGTGAAAGTCAGAACAAAAAATATTATATTAATTTTACCAAATTGATTAATTGATTATAATACAATAGTAATGACTATAAATTTTTTGTTGTGCCTCGAAAAAAATTGACGGGAGGATGCCTTGATTTGAGTTGGTCAATTTGTATTAGAATATGTTTGATTTTGATATGTTCAACTTTTAATTTATCACATATTGTTGAAATAGCTTTCATAGCATGTTAAATTTGATTAATTCCAAAAGTGTAAGCTATGTATGTTTAGAAATAATTTCTTTAATTTCATTAATATTTAATATATGTTATTTTTTTTCTAATTTTTTAGTAGCAAGACATGGATCCACATGATGTTGATGGTGAGGATAAGGCTGATTGGTCTAGCCGAACCGAAACCGTTTTTATTCGTATAGTGCACGACCATGTTAAAAAGGGTGATTTACAAACATCAACTTTTACTAAAAAAATTTGGACCACTATAGTTGATGAGTTATTTGAACAATCCCAAAAAAGATTCAATGTAGGGCAACTTAAGTCTAAGTTTAATAGGTTGCGCAAAAAACATCGAGATTTTTCAGACTTAATAGCTCATACTAGGTTTGGTTGGGATCCTCTTTCAAATACGGTCACAACATCTAAGTCATTTTGGGCTGAATATATTAATGTAAAATCTATCTTCACAATATATTATATAGTTTAATATGAACTTAAAATATTTTTTTGGTTTCACACACTTTTTTTTTTTTCCACAGAGAGTGCCTTGAGTGAAGCCATATCGTAAAAAAGGATTAGAGCAGTATCAAACTCTAAGGGAGATATTCAACACCACTACAGCTTCCGGTAATTTACGTTTTTCCTCTAACCAAGTTCCATTGTCCTCGGATGAGGATCGTGAATTAGAAGAGAATTTTCTGGGTCATGGAGTTCATGTTTATATTGACGATGATGTCGATTCAATGAATCCTGTTTCTGATAGTAGATCAGGAAAAAGGCCTCGTCGGCCAATTTCAACCATAACTGAGCGTGGTAAAAAAAATAAGAGTGAGTTTGACAATTATTTTAAAATGGCTAGTTCAATGATGAATGCTAGATTGGAGATGGTTAAATTTAAAAGTGCAGAGTCAACTTCTCAATGTATTAAAAAGTGGTCTATTGAAGAGTGTATCGAAGTTGTGGAGAAATTAGGAGATGTTGATGGAGATACCTATAACAAATTGATGGATAAGCTGGTGCCCAATATTGAATGGAGGAAAGCATTTTTTAGCATTCCTGAAAATAGGAGAAGATATTGGTTAACCAGTTTGTAATGTGTTCTCTAATATGTAATTTGTTTAACTTGGATGTTGTTGGTTCTTAACTGCATGTGTGTTAATTTTATGGTTTGGGCTTTGTAGTAGTTTTATTTGTTAAACTTTATTTTATTTTTATGAGTTGAAATTTATATGTTAAACTTTATCTTAATTTTGTGAGATGAATTATGTAATGTTTTTATTTATGTATTTGGTACAATATTTTTAGATTGTGTATTAATTTGTATTTGTATGTTTATTTTATTTATTGTTTTGGATCAATTATGATATACTTGAGACATAATTTGTGATTTTTTTTTTAATTAGAGCAGAAAAATGAACAACAACAATGAAGATGATGATATTGAAAGTTTAACAGATATTGAAGAAGAGGTTTTAGAGGTAGCCATGGCTATAAAAATGTATGAGAAACAACAACGTGCTATTAAAAGGCAATGCTATACAGGACAATTGTCTGGTATCGAATTTGTTCAAGAGTTGTTAAATGGCCATCCCGACAGGATGTATAACATGTTTCACATGGATAAAGAAGTTTTCATTCGATTATGGTATACACTTGAACATTTACAATTGTTAGAGCACGATAGACATGTTTATATGAAGGAGGCTGTAGCAATGTGCTTATATATATTGTCTCATGGCACTGTTGTGCAAGTCATATCTGAGCGTTTTCAACGTTCAGTTGATACTGTGTTCACATATTTTAAGCGTGTGTTAAAAGCACTTTGTTGTTTGGCAAATCATATTATAAAAGTAAAACCTCAAGGGGAGACGCCGCCAGAGATTATAAACAACCCAAATTTTTTTCCGCATTTTGAGGTAAGAATTTTAATACATGTTATTTTAATGTTTATGTGAAATTAACATTTGGTTAATAAATTAATAATTATTACATATTTTTACAGAAGTGCATCGGTGCAATTGATGGAACCCACATTGCTGCCTAGTCACCAGCACATAAACAAACATCATATCGAGATAGAAAAGCTCAGGTGACTCAAAATATTATGTGTGCATGTTCTTTTGACATGATGTTCACATTTGTATATACGGGTTGGGAAGGTACTGCCAATGACTCAAGGATATTTATGGATGCCTTAAATAGGCTAGAGTCTGGGTTTCCACGTCCAGAAGAAGGTAAGAATATTACGAGATTTATATGTGTATGTGTGTGTGTAAGTTTGTGTCTTCAGTCTTTTTTTTTTTTAATAAAGTTATATTTTATTGTTTCTGTATTTTAGGATATTACTACGTTGTGGACTTTGGATACATAAATATGAAGGATTTTTGACACCATATAGAGGTGAGAGGTATCATTTACGCGATTATAGAGGACCAGGTCGAGCACCTAAAGGTCCCCAAGAATTATTTAATTATAGGCATTCATCATTGCGTAATGTTATTGAGCGGTGCTTTGGTGTTTTAAAAGCGTGATTTTCAATTTTAAGGGATATGCATAATTATAGTTTACGTAAGCAACGTTTAATTCCAATTGCATGTTGTGTTTTACATAATTTTATTCGACGAGAAAACGCAAGTGATAGGTTGTTTGAGGACTTTGATGTGCAAGATATAATTACCAATGAAGAAGGAGATACTAGTAGGCCACTGACTAATATTGATTTATCTCCAGCAAGTGTCGCAGAGATGAATGCTCTAATAGATAGAATTACAACTTCTATGTGGCATGATTACACACGTAATGCATGATGTCTATCATGTAATTTTTTATAATTATTTTGTTTAAATCATATGTGTTGTAATATATATCTTAATTATAGTGTAAAAACAATGACAATGTAAAATTTTTTTTTATTAATGCTAATGCTAGAGCTTTATCCCTATGTAATTTTTGTTAAGTATTTTGTTTACAAAGCTTTATCCCCATGTAATTTTTGTTAAGTATTTTGTTTAAATTATTTATGTTATGTTTGTATATGTATTGGTTAAACAATTATTTTCTAATAATAAATATGTCTTAAATGTTGGTGTAATTTTAGAAATATGGAGACAAATAGGGTAAAGAAATAGAAAGGTTTGAGGTGTGTATCTACACTTTCCTTTAAGATTTTATTTGCCCTCACCACACTTGGTTTGCTATAGAGTTGAATGGCAAATTACCCCCAAGATACAACAAACCTTGAATACAATCTTTAGAATAAAATTGTATTCTCGAACATATCTCTCTCAAAATCAGAAATCTATATATTTATTTGTTTTTTATTCAGTGTTTTCTTAATGAATAAAATGTCTTTTAGTGAAAGATTACAACCATTCACCATGGCACATCTTCAAAAGACAAAAACTCTTCAAAAGACACAATTCGATTTGAAATTTAACTATCTCTGAAATAAACGGTTAGCTAATTTAAGGTATCGGCTCACCGTTAGTTTCCAAAGTGACTTCAAACATCGCTCTAGAAATAAACGGTTCGCCGATTTCAATTATCGGATCACCGTTAATTTCCAAGATTTCAACATTGCCTTTGTAGTTTTAAGAACATTTAACATGCTCTTCGAAAATTATCGGCACGCCGTTAACACAAAACGTTCATCGTTAACATACAAAGATGCTCTCTGAAATTATCGGCCAGCCGCTAACAAAAAACGGGTCGCCATTAACATACAACAACATTGATATTATTCCAAACTTCAACATTTTACAAAGAATACAATCTCTTTTACATTAAATGTTTAGTAAAATTTGATTTTGAAAATGGTACTGCCGAACGCATATTCATTGTTTTTATCATTTTCAATTGTGTCTACCGAACGCATATTACTGTTTTCAGTTTCAAAATACAGAATACAGAAAATGATACCAAACGCATACTTAAATTCAGAATACAGCAACTGCAAAACATCATTTTCATTCTCATTTTTATTTTCGGAAAATACAAATTTAAAAACAATACCGAATGGCCCTTATATCCCCATGTATGCCGAAAAATGATAAGAATAAATTAGACTTCTATAATAAAAAAGTAATTTAGCAATGCTATTTGAGTCCACCAATTTTCTCTCTACCCTCTCTTTTAATTAAGAATTTTATTATCCAAAAATTACTTAATTAATTATTTCTTCTCTTTTTCTTCTCAATTTCACAAATTCTTATTAATTCATTGAGGTATATTTTTTTAACTAAAAATAATTGGTATCACTAACTAAAAGGAATAAAATCCTCTATTTAATAAGGAGCATCAACAAATTTTTATTAGTTATAAAAGTTAATGAATATCAAGAAATTAACTTCAACCAAACACAAAAGCTAATGAATATCAAGGAAAAAAATTTCTTATATATAAAGCAAGAAATATAAATCATGATATACTATGAAAGGCTAAATTTAAAATAAAAATTCAAAAGAGAGTGAAATAAGGTGATTAGTTTACAAAATATGAGAGTAGAGAGAGAATATTTAATTATAAGATAAAGAGAGAAAGTGATTGGTAAGGGTAATTTTGAAATGTTTAGATTTTAAATTTTTTATAACATTTTTTTTTTGGATGGGGCTATTTGAATCCACCAAACTACTCATTAAGCTTATTTTAGAATATATTTTTTATGATCATTATTTTAGGGATGCTCCTGGGCGTGGTTGGGTTGGTTGATAGTGATTATGTTGCCCTTCAGGACTCGGGTTCAAATTTTGGGAGTGGTAAGGGAAGTAAAAATTGTATTTGGCATTTCCCACCTCCCTTATCTTTAAAAAAAAGGGAAAAAATTTCAATTATGAATATTAAAATATAATTAAAAAGGAAAAAAGAAAGAATTTTTAATTTTTGATCGCATCTTTACATTCAATGTTGCTTTGTTCCTTTCTCACAATATTGCTCCATCAACTTGAAAAATTTAGATGTCTGTTCTGGATTTTGAATAACTACATAAGAAATTTAATGAAACATTTAAGGAAAGCACAAAAATATTGTAGAAACGGCATCAATGACCATGACAGCCTCCTTCCTCTGCAGCAGCCAAGCTTGGGTCAATGCTGGCCGGGGGGGAGCAAACGGTGATGTTGAAGAAGAAAAAGTTAGATTTGAATGTTGAGACCAGCAATGGGAATGGGAGGAGGACGTTGATGTTTGCTGCAGCGATTGTATCTATTTGCTCTGTTGCATATATTCCTTGCATTCAATTTGTAAAAGTTACTTCCAGAGGCTGCGGCTTATTTTACGTTGGTGATTACAGCAAAAGCAATGATAGGAATAGAAATTGTTTGTTTGTTGCCTCTATGAAGAATCTGAGTAATCTAACCTTGAATCAAAGCTTAAGACATTGTTAAATGGCGTAAAATGAAATTAAAAAAAAGTCTTATAGTTTTAAATTGTGCTACATTAAGTTTCCTTTTGAAAAAAAATAATAATAACAAGGGTGAACGTCTGTTGCAACTATATTTTTCTGAACCATGTTCATAAAGAAAATCTCCAGTTTAATGGGGAAAAACATTTAGAAAAGGTTTATAAATGAATCTAATGGGTTTAATGACTAAAACACTATTATTCTACATATTAGGTTTAGTGAGATATATTGGGTATTTAAGTGGGTTTATTAAATAAAATTAAAAATTTCAAAATTAAGGGTAAGTTTATTTAGTAAATAAGTTTAATAAGTAATTTAGTGGATTCGTATAACCTCACCTATTTATTTTTTAAAAAATAATATATAGAGAAATTAGTGGGTTTAAATAGCCTTACCTTAAATTCAATATTGGGGCTATTTGAACCCATTAAATTACTCTTTAAACCCTTAAATCAATATTTTATTGTAATTAAACCTTAAATTAAAATTATACAAAAATTTTTATGTCTTAAATACTCAAAAGATAAATTACTGTTCTAGATAGTGGATAAATATGACTCCTTTACAATTCGTTCATACAAACAGAAGTTTATAAAACAGTCATAGATTTTGAATAAGAGTCGAACTTAATTTCTGAAATGTTCAAGGATGATGGCTCAAATGAAAGAATTTTGACAAGATCCAAATTCCAGAGTTGACACACTTATTCCGAAAAGCAAAAAGATCAAATAACTCATATCCAAAAATACTCCAATTAAATAAAGAAAAAGAAAATTGGGTTTCATCAGTCTCACTCAAATGAAAAAACCAAATGAATCAGCGAAAGTTCTGTCATATGTGAAAAAAATTGTTTCATAAAATTAAATGACTGTTTCCATGAAATCTGAAAGTGTCGTTTTTCTTTGCAGGATCTGTTAATGATGAGGAACAGGAGCAAGAGGAGAAAGAAAAAGATTTTTTTTTTTTCAAAAAAATAAAAAAGATGGAATCTGGTATTGATCATTTAGTTGAAGGATAAGGGAGAAAATATTCACATATTTAATTAGGGTTATTAGCTATGGAATTATGGGAGGTTTAAAAGTAAAAAAACCAATACTTAATTTGAAACTATGGCTGTATAAAATAGATGGGTGTTGAGAGTTATTTGGTAGATTCAAATGACCTTGTAATTTTATAATTTTGTAATAAGTGGTTAGCTAGAGAAATCTTATTGGCATATATTCTCTTCTTCTAAAAATTCTCTCATTTTTTTTATTTTAAAAAGAAAATTTACATGAACTAAAATACCCTTGAATGATTATAATATAATTTTCATATTT
Source organism: Luvunga scandens (assembly GCA_030449905.1). Lineage (NCBI taxonomy): Eukaryota > Viridiplantae > Streptophyta > Magnoliopsida > Sapindales > Rutaceae > Luvunga > Luvunga scandens. The sequence goes on along the minus strand of JASUUG010000586.1, from coordinate 12,383 downwards.
AAACTCGGATGGCCCATAGTAATAAGCATTCAAGATAAACGACTTAGGCGTTGTTCACTATAACTTTTCAAATAAAACATATTCAATTAGAGTTTTTAATAATGTTTTATAAAAACAAAGATTTAACTAGTAAACGTTTTACTTAAAAATTTCAATTATTTGGCTGTTAATAAAAACTTTTATTAGAAATTATAAATAATAAATAAGTTTTTATAGTTATTTTATATAAGAATGTAAAATAAATCGTGGGTATTTTAGACAATTGAATTAAAAAAATAATCTACTAATTTGTTTATCAAATTAGATCCATCAAAGGTGGTACTAGCAAAAGAGCTCAACCAAGAGCCCACAAGCCAAGAACCCACAGTCAATCAGCCCATGGATGAAGTTCTCCATGAACTAGTGCAAGATAATCAACGGCCCAAACAAAAAAAAACTTCCAAAGTGGTTAAGAGACTTCATCGTTTAGGATGGTTCATGGAAGTGCTTTGATTAGCTACATTATTTCATATTCCTTTTTGTTGTTTTCTGTTGCGTTGTCAAAATTGGTTATTTTCAATTTTTGTTATATATTACTGAGCTTTGTTCTCTGACTCTTCTTTCTCATTCTCAAACTTCTGAATTCCTAAATTTCTTTCTATGGAGCAAACACTTGCTCGAAGTAGTGGTAATTTCGATATTGCTCTTTGTTTCATGAATTAAAAGCGTATCATTGGTGCTTTCATTGATCTTCATGGCCAACTCTGAAATCCTTTCCGCTTTACAAACACTACAAGCAACTTTTGATGCCAAAATTGATAGGCAACAACTGTCCATCCATCAGACAATCGAACAATTTATGACATCGGTTAATTCTCGTTTTGAGGAGCTACGTTCAAAAATTCATGGGTCTTCCAAAAATCTCTTGGTGACTCAAATCCTTCACACCCTTCGACTTCTAATTCGATGGCGTTATTATTGGACCCGAGGTTTCTCCCGGCTTCGTTCCATGAAAATGGATGTGCCCAAGTTCTTTGGGTTTAACCCCAATGGATGAATTTTTCGAATAGAAGAATTCTTTGATTTCCATGACACACTTGGGAGCCTTCGATTATGGATTGTCTCATTTCACATGGAGGGTCGCATTGCCGTGTGGTATTAATGAATGAAGAACAATCTCTTGCTCACTACATGGAAAGAATTTTTAGCTAACTGATATTATTTTGGTACCTCTTTGTATAAGGATCCTCAAGGAAAATTATCCAAATTGAGCCAAACTACCATTGTTGCAGATTTCTAGTTAGCCTTTGAGGACTTAATAAATAAGGTCACAGGCATTTTTTAAGCTCTTTTGATTAGTTTTTTTCATTATTGGTCTCAAACCCAACATTCGCAGGGAATTACTTTTCTCTAAAACGTCTTCACTGATGGGGACTTTTGTTTTAGCTCATGCTTTTGAAGCCAAATATAAGGAAGTGAAATAGAGCATGTGCTCATGGCCTACATGAAAGCACCCTTATCCTCTTTCCCTTGGTTCCTAAACACAGGTCTAAACCCATTTCTATAGCCCCATCACCTACAAATGTTATGCATAGCCATCACCACTGCACTTTCTTGGACTTCACCACCACAAACCTACACTACCAATAAACCCAACACCTTACTTGCATTGTTACTGACACTAGCATTACCAATTCACTATTTGTCACGGGCCGAACTTCGCGACAAATACGAGATGGGTTTATGTTATAATTGTGACCAGAATACAGAGCAATCATCACTACCATAGTAAATTTCTACTTCTCGGGCACCGATGATGCGTAATCGAATCCACAGATATCGGCGAACCACCGATTTGGTCGATGATGGTCTTACCGATGACATCTCTAGCTTAAACGCCTAGTAGGACAGGTCAATCCTCGCTCTCTTCGCCTAATTGGTGCAATCTATTAAACCACCTTTCAAGTGATGATTGATAGCAAAGAAAGACTCATAATTTCATCAAACCAAAGATTAGAAATGATAGGGATTACCCATTCAACCCACTATTAATTTTCGAGTGTATATCCAGAATGCTGACTTCCTTGTGTGTAAATAATTATGTTCTCAAGTGAAATTAACAATGCAAGGCATAGTTTTTATAGTGGACCTTTTCATTTTGCTAATTGAGGGCGCAGATGGGGTCATTGGCATTCAGTGGTTACGGTAAATCGGGCAAAGTGTCCCATGACTATTCTCGCCTTACTACGGAGTTTTCTTTAAATGGGCAACTAGTGATGCGTTATGGTGACTTGTCTTTTACTACTCGATTACTTAGAATCAATTGCGCATTAGTTCAAAGTGATACAGTGACTACCAGTGCCTTGCAACCAGTGCATACCATCAACACCGGACATTAATCTTTTATTACCAACACTTCCTCACTTGAATTTCAATTTTCATTTATTGATCAATTTCTCAACCTTTTAAACCAATACAAACACATATTTCTTCCACCTTCTAGCCTCGCCACCACACGTACTCTGGACCACAAAATCCATCTATATTACCAAACACAACTTCCATCAATGTTCGCTTTATCTTACCCACACTTTTAAATAAAAATAGAAAAACTTATCAAGGAAATGTCAGAGCAGGGCATAATTCGACAAAGTCAAAGCCCTTTTTGTGTTGATTATCGCACATTAAATACAGTAACAATCAAAGACAAGTTTTCTATACCGACAATCGATAAGTTGTTTGATGAACTTAGGGGAGCAACCATTTTTAGCAAATTGGATTTGCATACGAGATATCATCAAATTTGTGTCCATAATCATACATATACAAAACAGCATTTAGAACACATGAGGGCCATTATGAATTTCTCGTCATACCGTTTGGGTTGATAAATGCTCTCTCCACTTTTCAAGTCATAATGAATCAGATTTTTGCAGCTTATCTCTGAAAATTTATGATTTTTTTTTTTTATGATATCTTAGTTTATATCTCCTCCATGGCCGAGATTTGCTTCATATTGAGCAAGTCTTATATTGTTTAAATAATAAATAAATTTTTTATTAAATTGTCCAAATGTTTGTTTTGTTAAGCCACCATTAAGTATTTACGCCATATTGTCTTAGCCTCGTAAGTATAAGTTCGATCCCTAAAAGCTTGATACCATGCTTAATTGGCTAGTACCGTGTTCTATCAAACAATCGTGAGGCTTTCTTAGTCTCACTAGATATTATAGGCAATTCATCTGCGGTTACGCTGCCTTGGCAGCCCCACTCACTTATTTGTTGTGCAAGGATGCCTTCCAATGGAATTCAACACCATGGACGCATTCAAGCTCTTAAAAGAAGCAATGGTACAAGCCTAGTTCTTAAATTACCCGATTTTGCTTCCGAATTCGTCATTGAGACCGACACTTCTAATGTGGGCATAAGAGCAAGATTTTAGACAACATAGCATCCTATTGCATACTTCAAAGAACAAGTTGATCCCAAATTAAGTGCTTCATCCACTTACATCAAGGAGTTACACGCATTACGAAGATGTGTATAAGTGGTAGCAGATTTGTTAGTCATTTCTTTGTTATTCACACGGATCATAAAAGTATCAAAGAGCTCTTTCAACAAATGATTCAAACACCCGACCAGAAGTTTATCTATGTAAATTATTAGGCTTCCAATTCAATTGAATACAAACTAGGCAAAGTACTTTTCAGTGAGTCGTTGATGCCCTATCACATGCCTATAAACAACTCCCGAGAATAACGTCAATACCTCTTCTACTTGTCTCTCTTCAACAGCCCAACCTTCATTTGCATTGTTGTAGTCATTCTTGAGGAGAATACAACACTACCCGATTTGGTATCATTTCACCAATAATTTTTAAAGGGCAAACTTCCAAATGACTTCTCCGCTCAAAACGAATTTCTTCCATTGTCAACATTATTACATCAGTCCTAACTCTTCTCTAAAGGTAGTACGATTGCAAGAGTTCCATTCTACACCACCTGGCAGTTATAGGCAGATGGGTGTCACTAAAACCCTAATAGTTTTTCTTTAACATTCTATTGGCCCAAGAAGCACCATGATGTGGAAAAATTTGTTCGAGAGTGTTTAATATGCTAGCAAACTAAGTATTCAACTCATGCCCTATCGTCTTCTTTAACCGCTAATACTTAATATAGTTTGGGATGAGGTCACCATGGACTTCATTACAGTCATCCCTTATCAAAAGGTTTCTCGGCCATATTGGTTGTCAGATCGCCTTACAAAATCTGCCCATTTTGGTCTCAAGCACCCTCGCTAATTTATTGCCCTCAAAATAGCTGAACTTTTTGTGGACATAGTCATTAAAATACATGGTTTTCCAAGTTCCATTATATCCGATAAAGATCCAAATAGTTCTTGAGCAATTTTTTGAAGTAATTGTTTTTCTTAAGTGGCACAACTTCTTCATCATAAAGATGGCCTATCATCCTCAAACGAATGGTCAAACTAAGTGGTGAATCAAGGATTACAGAATATCTACAGGCTCTCACTCAAGACAAACCAAAGAATTGGGTTTCATACTTAGTTAGGCGTAATTTAGCTATAATTCTCATTTCCACAAAGTGGCTTGAAGATGCCTCCCTATCGCTTTATTTGGCTGATTGCCTTCAACTATTCCTCATTATGCTAAGGGCTCTACTTCAATCCAAGCTGAGGACATTCTCCTTGAACGTAATACTCTTCTCCACTCTTTTAAAGGATAATTTGTATCAAGCACAACATCATATGGCTCGTAAAGCTAATCCACATCGCCAAGACGCTCACTTTAAAGTAGGGATAAAGTGCTAGTTAAGTTATAGCCATATCGTCAATAAGATCAGAGCTTTGCGCCTATCAAAAGTTAGCCAAGCACTATTATAGGCCATTTACAGTTCTTGCTAGAGTAGGCGCAGTAGCCTACAAATTGGAGTTGCCTAGTACTTTCAAAATACACTCAGTATTTCACATTTCTTTTCTTAAACCTTACCATGGCAACGACACTACTGTTTCTCATCATTTACCAGAGTTGAGTGTGGATAACCATCCTCTTTTGTTGCCGGCTATCATTTATGCTACTCGCATAGTATTGCAATAGGGGAAAACAACTCCTCAAGTGTTGGTTTAATAGACCGACAACTCACCAGAGAATTCAACTTGGGAAAACTTTGAAGCCTTCTGTAAACTTTGTTGAGTCTTTTACCTTGAGGACAAGGTGTGTTTTCAAGATGGTGGGAATGACACAAATTTGTTTATCAAATTGGATCCATTAGAGGTGGTACTAGCAGAGGAGCTCAACCAAGAGCCCACTAGGAATGCCCAAGCTGGAGCCTGACCCAACCAAACAAATTCAAAGCTCAATCCAATCAAAACCCGATCATTTATGGTTCGAGTCAAGTCGTGCCCAACCCAATTCGGTCGAAATTGATTTTATATTTAATTTTTATTCTCTTTTTATTAGTTACAATATCATGAATATAAAAAAAAAATGATTTTTGTAATTTAAAATAATGAATAACACAAGGCAAAATATACAATATAATTAATCACAAAATAATTCACAAAACAACCAATTAATAGAAATAATTTTTTATAATTCAATTCCACAATCCAACATTAAAAACATACAATGCAATTAAATTAAAAACACAATCTAATTCCACAACCATTTCAACCCCACACACAATTCAATTCCAAAATCCAACATAAAAAACGCACAATGTAAATAATTTACTTGTTTTGTATGTGTTTTTTTTTTATTATTAATTTAGTATAGGTAGGTCACTGACGGCCTAAAATTTTGGCAGAGCCCAACCAAGCCCTCTGGCTAATATTCGGCCAATTGATCGCTAAAAACCGGACGGGCCAAATTGCCGTCCCTAAAGCCCACAAGCCAAGAACCCATAGTCAATCAACCCATGGATGAAGTTCACCATAAACCAGTGCAAGATAATCAACGGTCCAAACGAAAAAAGAAACTTCCAGAGTGGCTAAGAGACTATGCCATTTAGGATGGTTCATGGAAGTGATTTGATTGGCTGCGTTATTTCAGATTCTTTTTTGTTGTTTTATGTTGCGTTGTCAAAATTGGTTATTTTTAATTTCTGTTATATATTGTTGAGCTTTGTTGTTTTGCGTGGGCATGAAATGAATGAACAATTTTCTTTCTCTCTCTGACTCTTCTTTCTCATTCTCAAACTTCTGAATTCCTGAATTTCTTTCTCTGGAGCAAACACTCACTCAAAGTAGTGGTGATTTCGATATTGCTCTTTGTTTCATGAATTAAGAGCGTATCATCAACTTTTTACTTCTAAAAACTTTAATAAAGATAAAATAATTTATTTAAACCCCAAAACTATACTAAAAACACTTAACAAAATTTTAAAAAGATTTTTTAAAATTAAATAAATATTTATAATTATTAAATAAGTCATAATGAAATAGTTACTTAGGAATAGCTAGTTTAGAGCTTAATCGTAAATATTTAGTATTTATTTTTCACTTTATCATTGACTTCAGAATATTGTATCATTAATAAAAAGTCTTGATAAAAATAAATAAATTTATGTATTTTTTATTCAGATTAGAGTTTTATCGTCCCATTGAGGGTTATGATGGCATTTTAAGCCGATAGAACTTCAAAGGTTAGGTCAGGTACGTAGTTAACGCAAATGTAAAACATATATCCTTAATTTAAGAAAATATAAAATTGTAGGGATCCAGATGTAATAATTACTCAAAAATATAAATTAAGAAAAGTCACCGGGTATTTGCACCGGCCCACGCACGCCATAAGACCGGTCAACATAAATGGACGATCAATAACAGCTGACCTTGTACCACTAAAATATAGACAAGTGTACAGTTAGGGTTAACTGGTGAGGGCCTCCTATTTCCACGTAAAAAGTACTGTGGCAACCACGTGCTTTTACCACCTCTGGAATATTCCAAGCAGCCTCTCGAAAGAATCAAAAACCAAACCAACAAATCAAAATCAGAACCCTAAATAACTTCCTCTTCAAGAATAAACAACACAAGCACAGCTCTCTGCTTCTCTCTGCGTCTCCTTCCTCTTTGAATCTTTCAGAACACCACAAAAATGGCGTCGTTTGATGAGGCACCTCCCGGCGATGCAAAGGTCGGAGAGAAGATCTTCAAGACCAAGTGCGCTCAGTGCCACACTGTCGAGAAAGGCGCCGGTCACAAACAAGGTCTGTCTGTCTGTCGCTCTCTCTCTCTCTTCAATGGATCTGATAGTTTGTAGATCTGGCGACTTTGTATATTGATTTCATTAAGTGGGCTCAAAATTATACATGATTTTAGGGTTTTTATAGACACAATCTACTGGGAATTTAAGGTTTTTATTTTTGTAAATTGGGTCCGTGAGGTTTCTTAATTTTCTCTTAAAAAATTATATTTTGCGTTTGGGTTCTATTGGAATGAGCTAAATGGAATCTAGTTTTTTTCTTTTTATTCTTTGTTTATTTTCTTTTAAGAAAAACCTATGATGCAGGTCCTAATTTGAACGGATTGTTTGGAAGGCAATCGGGGACTACACCTGGGTACTCATACTCTGCGGCTAACAAGAACATGGCTGTGATTTGGGAGGAAAAGACTTTGTATGATTACTTGCTCAACCCTAAGAAGGTATGACATTTATGATTTCGGTATAAAACTCGTCAATATCATGATATTAGTTGTCCTCGAGTAATAGTTGTCAATATGATTAGCGTGATTGAATGTGTTTGCTAGGCATATTTATTTTATTTTATGTTAAACTTTTTATGTCTAATTCTTCATCTGAGAGTTATCAGTATTTATCAAATGTGTCCTTATCTAATGGAACGCTATTGGATCAAATGACAAAGACTGTTGAGAAAATCTGGCAGTTCCATTATTATGGCATGAGAAAACCAGATATATTCTTTCATGTTTAGTAGTGTAGTTGCCTGAATTTCTGTCAAGGGTTTTATGTTTCTATCTTCAAAATTGTTGGTTAATGGTTCTTACCTAGGAGTTGACAATGTTTTATGTTTTTCATGTAAACATGAAGTTACAATGCTTAATAGTGGCACAACGAGGTGTGACCTCCTTGTGACGCGATATCTTTTCCCTTCTGGCTTCTTCTTGTCAACTTGCTCTTCCTATCTTCACATCTTTTCCCTTCGGGCTTCCTGACGTTTCCAATGTTTTAATTGCAGTACATTCCTGAACGAAGATGGTATTCCTGGATTGAAGAAGCCTCAGGATCGTGGGCCGACCTTATTGCATATTTGAAGCAATCTACTGCATAAAAACTTGCCGATACTCAGTTTACCTATTCCATTTTGCAGTGGCTGAAGATTGTTTTGTGGTGCGGATATAGTACTGTTTTTTACCAATAAATTTTAGACATTTAAGGTTCAGCAATGCTCTTTGTAACCTGAGTATTGCTAATTTGAGAAAAGTTTGCTGTCATTGGCAATCATAATATTCAATTGAATTTCCTGGTTATAATCATATTTCATGAATTTTGGGTGAAGATCTATTGGCAAATGATTTTTTTTTGCATTATCTATGATAAATTGGTTTTACGGCTAGCTTTGCCTTAACCAGTAGTTCCCTGTTTATTTTGTCACTGCTATTCATATTTGCCTGCTGCTATAAAAATGTCACTCTTGAGTTATGTGCCAGCTGTGTACGGTGAATCATTGACTTAACCTGTGTGTTTGGGTCTCAGTCTGTTGAAGTTGGGATGGTGATATTCGTAGTGAGTAATGAAACCCAATAACAAGTCTAGCAAATTCGGATTTTGTGTCTTGTTCATTTTTAAACCAGAATTATAAACCTATAACATGCATGCCACTGCAACTCCGGAACAATAATTTTACGTGGCAGACTTGATTACTGAAGACAGGCATTTGGAATGATCAGCTTATAAGCCACTTTCTTCCTTGAGTGCGATGTGTATGCATAAAACTATTAATGGTGATATAGACTACGGGTTTTAACATTGCTGTAAGATCTAAGCATATCTGCTGACAAATGAGTTTGAGTCAGTTTATGTGATGAGATTTAACTCAGTTAGTAAGAGATTAAATAAAATAGATCATTTAAAGCTTGCCAGAGCTTACGGTATGCAAAGTGTATTGGCTTGATCGTACGCAAATTCTATTGTACGGCTGAAACTTCTACCCGGATGGGAAGATTTATTCTGTTGTCTCAATTTTTTTCTTTTTTCAATATGTAAATCTATAAGTCTTTGGGAAAAAAATTTATAAAATGCCTGACTTTTTACTCAACTTTTCACGTCAAGGATAAAACAATCTTATATTATGTTTATTTACTGCAAGATTGAAGAGCATAGATTCCTCATTCACCAGTTTTAAGAAAGAAGTAGGAATTTCAATCCCTGACCCCATTATTGTTTGAGTGAAGAGTGGAATTGCCATTTTCATGGGGAGAGTGTGAGAAGTAGAGTGAAATTCACTTTCTCCTTTTTTTTCTTTTTATTCTTATTTTATCAAATATAATTATATTTTTAATAAAATAAAATAAATAATATCATATTTACTTAAATAATATTATTATATTATTTTATAAATTACATTTATTAATATTAATAATATTAAACTTATTTAAATATAATAATGTTAAAATAATAATTTACATCGATTCTAAATTAAAATTACTTAAAATGTATTATTATATTCATAAATAATTAATAATATTACCCTATACTATTTTTATTTTAAAATATAATATTACTATATTTGTTTAAAAATAATAGTATTATATTTATTCAATAGTAATGGATAACAATAAAATATTTTATTTTAAGAAAATATTAATTTTGTACTTTATTATTAATAATAATGTCATTTGTGTTGCTTTTATCAATAATTTTTTATTTACATAATTAAAATTAAAATTAATAAAAATTATGATTTACATAATTATGAATATTAATAATTATTATTAATTTACAAATATAATAAAATAAATATTTTATTTTTCAAATATATTTTTTATTAATTTTATAATTAAAAATTATAATTTTTTAAATAAGAGTAATACTATAATTTGAAACTATTTACTCCCAATCCAAGATAATATAAACACATAAATTAGATTTTGATTTTAATTTCATACTCTCATTCCAACGTAAAGTTATAATTTATTCTCACTCCGACTTCACACTTTCAATCTTAAGATTCCCTACTCTAATCCAAAACGTAAATGATACCTTAAGAATAACACCTATAACCGAAGGTTCCGGGGTCACCTAAAACTAAAATAAGCCACTTCAGTTCCAGTCTTCTTCTATGAAGCTTGCTGTTTTGTGAGTGCAAAATCTGGAAACTTTTGACTAGAAGTAAGAAACCTGAATGTAAATTTAGAAAACTGCACAAACTGTATGGAAACGTAAAGCCTCTCTGAGTTATGCTAAAGCTCATACAAATGCCCTCATCTAGTCGTCAGGTAATGTACCACCACAAACATCACTACAAACAAACTGAAAGGTAATGAGAACAAGGGAAGCACAGAAATAAAAAAATAACAGCCATGCCTTCTGGTCAAAGAATAAAGAAAGCACAGGACTTGCTATTTGTCTATCAGTAAGCAGGGAATCGCTGGTGACTGATGAAATATTAAGTTTGTGACTGCAATGGCAGACGGAGCCCAGGTATCTGCAACACCATGGATTAATTCCAGTAAAGATAAACAAGGTTGTGTTCGCTAATCTTTCAGAAGCAAGCATGTGACATACCATCTCTAAAAAGGGCACATAACTGAATTGTATGTTATTTATCATTATTAGGAAAGTTTTGAGAAAGTTTTGCACAAACAAAATTATCAAAAACAGGAAGAATATAGAGCGCAAGGTTGGAACAAATCCTAACTGTGTTAAAGCTCAGAAGGAATCCAATGTTCCCAATAGTCTCATTATGCAGTTCTACATGTTCGCCTAAGATCATTAGTTTTGTTAGTGCTCACAAACATTTGGTTTTCTAATTAGTAGCAAGGAGTTTGTCACTACAGCTGAGGCAGGCCACTGGCAAATCATGAATTCTATGGACAAATTCAGTGCATATAATAGCACGCTGAAAACTAATGTAGTTTCTCTTGATAACTTGCATTGAATATTAACTGATGTAGTTCCTCTTGATAATCCTGTATTGATATTGAACTGATTATTTAGTGATGCCCAATAATATAGACAAATTGCTTTCTGAGAAGACTAGGTGCTATCCTTCAAACAGGTGATGAAAACTCCCTTGTGGGTGTTGATGTATGTAATTTTGAAAGATTGGTGACAATATAAAAGAATAATATTTTGGGCTCCTAGAGGAAATAGAATAGGGGCTCGAAAGAAATATGCTAAACATGGGGATTTTTCTAACAGAAGTCACTAGAAGAAAATTGAGAACAATTTAGGAATTTAAATTTATAACTAAATATGAATACCAACCTCAACTCCATGGGGGCCAATTCTTCCGGTTCTTAGATATAAAATTAAGGATCAGTGATGCAAACTCCTCCAGGTGCATCTTCCTGAAATAATGTAGGATATTAGAACTCGTAATTTTTATAAACAAGTGGAAATGTCAATTCGTCAAGATATATAATTGGAGGACCTGTATGGCATGCCCAGTATGTCTGACAACCACCATTTGAAATTTCCCTTGCATTTGCCCAATTGTAAGAGGTCTGTTGGCAAATCAGTGCAAAAAAAATTATAAATACAGTCTTCTTATAGCAGTATGGACAATAGATATTAATTGCTCACTAAAGAAAGATATGATGTGTATACTTTCCTCAAGGTTCAGTGCAAATTACAAAATAACTGGTGGATTTCACACACATAACCAATGAGATGGCAGATATTTGATTTGACATTTGAAGGCCAGGTGGTTCAAATAGTATAACCATAACACATACACATGGACAACAACAATATTAATAAACATCTTAAAAACTATTTAGAATAGTTGAAATAAGCAAACCTGTCCAGTCTGTCTGTTCCTGCTAAAAACAAGAGCTTTGGGACAGGGCATGACAGAAATTTCTCTGAAAGACCTTCATACCTGCAGGAAATGAGTTTTTGCAATATAAGATGTTGAGAGAAACTTTATAACATCTCATAATAATTAAAGTCAACATTAGCTAGGCTCTGTAATTCATGCATTACTAAATCATCATGTAATGAATGTCACACAGAAGCAGGTTGAAAAGAACAAGCAAGATAAGAAAGCATCAAGTCACATAATGCTTTCTTTTCTTTTTCTCAAAAGGAAAGGTTGTTTTCTCCACCATACACCCATGAAAGATCAAGTAACTTTGGATATAATGGAACATTTCAAAATTTATTAGATCAGCTGCATTTTAACACAAAAATAATAATAT
>JASUUG010000585.1:0-43318 GCA_030449905.1 Luvunga scandens | reverse complement strand
AGGAAAGTACTGAAGACCAATCATCAAATAAAACTACTGTTAGACTTGCCTAACTAAAGAGCAATCCAAAAATAAGTGCCTGATAGTCTCACCTCACTTTTCCAAATATGATTTTTGCAAATTAAAATAAAATATGCTTTTAATTTTTTGCTAATCTTTTTTAATCCTTTCTTAATTTATATTTTCGACCGTTACATGCTTTGGGTGGTGGAGTTGATATTTATAATATTTGTAGAAGATCGAGAAGGCGGGCAAATTGTATTTGACAAAATTGATCTTGACTGGCTCCGTAAACAGAGATCAATAGCTTAGTAGTTTGATCAATTCAAAGTAGTTTTATGTGTTGATGAGGCTACGTTGAAAAGGATTATAATAACAGAAGCAGTTTTATCATTTGTCCTGTTACACAAATTGGATTATGCCCAAGTTTCTTTTTCTTGCCCATTGTTGGGAGGACTATGGCCAAGTTTGTCTCTTGGTATATGATTTTTTCCCAATTTTTTTTGGTGATTTTTAAATTTTTGTTTCAAACTAATGTATTTTTAATGTCATGGCTTGATTATAAAATAATTATGATTAACTGATGAGGTAGCATTTAAAGTACAAATTCTATATGGGTGGGATTATTCGCATTCTAAAACCTACTCTAAACACTCATTTATTTTGAACAGTCATTCATTAATTTTTTTTCTTCTATACACTCATTAAAATTCCAAACATACCCTCAATACTTTCTCTTTATTTGTTAATACATTCATGGCACCATAACACATAAGAGATTTTGCTCTCTACTCACAAATTATATGTATATTATTTGTTCAGATCATAAATAATAAATGACATTTTTTCCCTATAAAAAAATATCATTTGTTCTTTTGTCTTTTTTCCCAAAATCGAAATAACAAATATGCAATTTTAAACTAGTAAAGTGTGAAGTATTCACGTATTAATTAACTTTCAGGCCTTTACTGAATAGTAACCTACTATGGGATTTAATAATTGAATTGCACGCGTCCCTCTAATGAGAAAATGGGAAATTTTGATTGAATTTGAAAAACAAATGGTTAGTTTTTGATAATTGAATTTTTCGAGGTTATGATTTGATATTGATAATTAAAAACAGAATTTAAATTCTTTACTTTTACAATATTTTATAGTTGTATTAGATGGGCGTCCAGAGTGTTTTTTTAATATTAAAATATCTTTAATGGTAGATAACATTATGGGTATATTTAAAACATAAAATTTATACAAAGATGAGTGTTCTAAGTTTTTTTAAGAGTGCAAATAGTCATAGGATGAAATTGTAATTTTACATTTGAGGTCCAAAATCGTTATTTTGTTAAAAAAACTAACGGAATCTTAACGGTCAACAGATGGAAGTGGAAAAATACAAATAATTGTAACTTCAGGTGTAATTCAGGCAAAAAAAAAAAAGAATTGTGTATTTTGAAAAAGTCCGAAACATTAGGTGGTTGGTGGATAATTTTCCTATATTTTATTATTTTTTCTATCGGTCTCTTATCTCTCTCTTCTTCAGCAACACATAAATTTATGATTTTTAGACATTTTTTAAGTTTGACTTGATTGTTTTCTTATTTTACATCTAAAATTTAGATATATACCACTTAATAATTAAAGTTAAATAATTTGACTTTTATCTGAATGGAAATCAATTATAATTTCTCAAAAGTACTCCTACTTAATAGGCTTATTTCCAATCAAATAAATTTAATTTCTATTTTTCTTTTTGAATTGCTATTTTGTTGTGTCGATTTTATACTATTGAATCAACTTATTTTTATAAAATCTATATTTTTAGACTTTATTTTGTTGTCATATGGGGCTCTTTTGCTTATACTTGTCATTGCGAACAAAACTTTTAATGAAAATTAACATGCTAGGATGTAGTTGTTCTTTTATTCATTGAATATTTTAATTTTTACAATTAATAATATTTGTAAAATGATATTTTACTTGAAATTGTTAATTGATGCTTTTGTTAACTTGTGTGATTAAACAAAAAAAAAACATATAATACACACAAAATTAACATTGTATCCTTTTAGCTTTAGCATTGTATATATTAAAAAAAATAGACATGTTATAATTAATAATAAACTGATTTTAATTTATTTGCCATCTTTGACTTATCAATTACGTAATAATAGTTATAGGATAGAAATGTCAAAATATTATAATTTAGAATCTTTTTCTCTTATGACACAAATAGCTTAATACTTATATTTAGTCATCAAAAAATGAAAAGCAAACATGTCTTTTAAACATTTATATTCAGACATATGCAGACTTTAACTAAATTTAATCATACTTAACAAACACGCTATAAGATTTATTTTAAGAATAATAATAAAAGAATGATATTTATCAAAATTGTAAAGGAAAACTTATATTTGTTGGATTGTAGTTTGGCTATAGAGTAACCAAGTATTGTTAAAATAAATTATAAATTCTTTAATTAAAAAAAAGATAGAGAAAGAAAAAGTAAATTCTTAAGTGAAATATTAATTTCACGACGGAAGGCATGTAATTGGGCCAAGTTGGTATCTCTTGGCTTGGTTTAGAGATCTTAGACTTGGAAACCTAGGGCGCTGTTACTTAGCGGACTCTGGCTCGTCTCGCAGCGCACCTTGGGTCTTAAATGCTCCCAATAAATGTCTACAGGGCCAAATTCTTATTATTTTTTCTTTTAAAATATTGATTAATTTTAGATGGTTTACTCATCTTTGTAGTCTTTAATGGTTGCAATTTGGGATTTTGGTTGAGTTGCTTGCAATTTAAGAGATTTTGTTACATGTGCTTGACTTTTTTTTCAATTCTTTATTATTTTGACAAATTACAAAATTACATTTTTATCCAATTTATAAAATTTTAATTAAATATATAGGAATCAATATAAATTTTTTA
Source organism: Luvunga scandens (assembly GCA_030449905.1). NCBI lineage: Eukaryota > Viridiplantae > Streptophyta > Magnoliopsida > Sapindales > Rutaceae > Luvunga > Luvunga scandens. Next base: position 40,390 of record JASUUG010000585.1, on the reverse strand, counting down.
CACTAACTTTTCATATTTTGTATAGAAATCCTAACATTTTTTTTATTCTACGTGTTCCTCCCCGGGGATCTTTTGTGGGAATTCATTAGGAAAGGAGAGAGAGCTTTGCTGCTTTGCCACTTTGATACATGATTTTGTTGAAGAATAATGATATAGTCATAAACAATTATGCAAAACCAACTCAATTTGTATAAGAGTATTTGATTATTTTAGTACAACTGTTTGTGCGTGTATCATTATTGTTTTAAAATTTATCTTACCATGTTGTTATTTTAATTTAAAACAAGAGATAAAATTTTAACCATAAAAAAAGAATTTTATAGTGGTGCTTGTGGCACTATCCTAAGCGACTAAACCTTTTCTTTTTAGTGTTGAGAAAAATTTATGTGAGATAGGTCTACTACTTCAGTAATAATTTTTTATCATATGGTAGAGTAATAGATTCCACATAGAGCCTATTAATTTTTTAATATTAAATTTAATATGTCACTAAATAAAACTTACCATAATCTCACTTTAGAGTCCTCTGATCTGCTAAACTGGAGCATTACTAGATCGTGCCATGATCTGCACCTTATCATGTTGAGATAATGGACCGCGGTCTGGACAAGTTTTTAATGCCTAACCGGGCGGCTGGACCCAAGGTCAGGAAATGGTTAAAGAAATGGGTAACTTTAGCCCAAAAGATTTTACATGATGCTGATGTTGGGTGTAGCCAACCCACCTTTAGTCTGACAGAGCGTGTGGGGCGTGCCAAAAAAGGGGGAAACTTTTTCTTATCATGCTTCAAACGAAAGCTAACTCAACCACGATGAAACCTAACCTAAGCCCGAACCTTACCATGGTTAATTCCTAACCAATTCCTTACATTACAAAGTCTTGATTAGACAAAATCCGAGTCAAACCCACGGCTACAAACAAGACACGCGTACGGCCTGATCTCGTGTAAACCGCCCCAGCCCATAGAGTTGGTAGGTTAAAATTAGGATTAGTTCCCGTGTTCGCCGCTCAAAGCAAAGAAAATTCTTATCTTCGATTATTTTGTTCGTTCGTTTTAATCTCGTCAAGATCTCGATTTTTCTCTTATTTCCTAGCCGTGACCTGCGATCATGGAGATGGAGCGCGTGACGGAGTTTCCTTTCTCGGATCTAGATCGGCGTCCTCGTAAGCGGGCGCGTTTGGGCTGGGACGTGCCTCAGGTACCGAAGGTATCATATGATCTCGTCTCTGTTTGCGATTTTTATTTTTCCTGGATTTGCCTATTCATTGATAGATCTGGTATGTTTCTTTAGGTTTCTTTTTTTATTTTTTGTGTTTTAAATCATGTTAGTTTTAATTAGAAGCTTATTCCTATTTTGCTCGGATCTGGATTATTTCGTAATCTCTCTCTCTCTCTCTCTCTCTCTCTTTGGTGTGTATGATAGATCATGGATAGCTTTTATAAGAATCTTAGATTTTTTTTTGTATTGCTTTCTTAGAGCATTAGGATCGATGGACGATTTATCAGTTTCGAGTCAAATCTAGTTATGCAAAAATATCTTGGACGAAGTTTTTGTTGATTTGTTCAAATCGTTGCTAGAGTTTTTAATGCCGTAAAAAGTATATAATTAATTCCAACTGGAAGCTTTTTGCTTAACTTGAAATATTTTGGTGTTTTCAGTCTGTTGCTATTAATTCATCGATCTATATTTCCCTATGATGTTTTTCTGCTATACCTGCCAATGACTTTATGGATTGTATGATGTACAAGGGGATGGAGTTATAGGGAGGAAATTTGATATATGTTTTAAGTGGTACAAATGAATGAATGGCTGTGTGTAGGCTCAGGTAGGATTATTTTGTGGACAAGAGGTTGGGAATGTAACAAGCTTTGCACCTCCAAGAGCACCCTCAGACTATGCCACTAGTTCTTCTCTATTTGTAAAGGGAGTGGCTCGAAATGGTTCTCCCCCATGGCGTGAGGATGACAAAGATGGCCATTATATGTTTGCGCTTGGAGAAAATTTAACTTCTCGCTGTAATTACACTTTTACCATTATCTGCCTCAATCAATAATATTAGTTTGTCCTTAATGAGAGTAATTACTGTAGTTTGGTTAATAATGTTATGCTTCTTTCGGTGAACCTAATTTTCTATCCATGAGAATGACAGGTTCTTGTGGTATTTTAATGGTAGATATGTATATTTTACTAATCATTGGACTCAGAAATAGAGTTCTGATGTGTAACATGTTCAATCTGATTACTTACTTTGTCTTTTCTGTATTTGCAGATAAGATCCACAGCAAAATGGGTGAAGGTACATTTATTGTACAGAACTCAAATCCTTTGTTAAAAACGGTTTATCTGTTCTCTTTCTGATGTTATGCCTCTTATTCTTGATCATTTCTTTGACAGGAACCTTTGGTCAGGTTTTGGAATGCTGGGATCGAGAGAAGAAAGAAATGGTAGCCATTAAAATTGTTCGTGGGATCAAGAAATATCGTGAAGCTGCTATGATAGAAATTGAAGTACTTCAACAACTTGCGAAGCATGATAAAGGTGGAAACCGGTGAGTGCTAACACTTGGTTTAATTTATTTCCTGCTTTACTGACATTGCTGGATATGTATAACAAGATTCCCTAAAATTTATGTCCAATGGTTGAATGGGTTTATTCCTTGCAGTTGTGTGCAAATACGGAACTGGTTTGACTATCGTAACCATATCTGTATTGTAAGTATATGATTGTTTTGTGATGAGTTAATTTCCCCAATTTACACATAATTTGGGGGTTAAGACTTCTGGATGGATTCAAATGGTTTCAACAGGTGTTTGAGAAGCTTGGACCTAGCTTATACGATTTTCTACGGAAAAACAATTATCGCTCATTTCCCATTGATCTTGTCCGTGAGATTGCCAGACAACTGTTGGAATGTATAGCATGTGTGTAGTAATTACTTAAGCTAGTTTCTTTCAATTAATCACGTGTTTCCTTTTTTCCATTGCTGGTGTCAATTAGCTATAGTCAATAATGAAATGAATGGGTTTTCTTGTTTTATACCTGATCAACCATATAGAATATAGTTTTCACCTTGGTTGGAGTTTTTAAAAATGGCACTACTGCGTGCAGCAAACCTGTCTATGTTAACCTTGTGCTTTTTTGACTGTTTCCTAATGACATTAATTTTGTGAATGTTTGCAGTTATGCATGATCTGTGTATGATACATACTGACTTAAAGCCTGAGAACGTTCTACTTGTTTCTCCTGAGTATATTAAGGTTCCCGACTACAAGGTATTATTATGGTTTTCTTTACTTATTTTCACTAGTATACTCTTTCATATTTGGAGTTTTTGACATTGTTCTTTTTCTAAATGTATTTGAATCTGCAGAGTTCTTTGCGCACACCAAAAGATTCTTCCTACTTTAAAAGAATGCCAAAGTCAAGTGCTATTAAAGTGATTGATTTTGGCAGCACAACTTATGAGCGCCAAGATCAGAACTACATTGTATCCACTCGACATTATCGTGCACCAGAGGTTATCCTTGGTAAATATGTTCTCTACCTATTTCTTGTTGTATCACTGAATTGTTATTGATCTTCTGACTGACCATGATCTTTATTTTTAGGACTCGGGTGGACTTACCCATGTGATATATGGAGTGTTGGTTGTATCATAGTAGAGTTATGCACAGTACGTGTATTCTTTATTTGGAATCTGTTTTTTGTTTTTTCTTTATTCGTTGTGAGTTTTATGGAGTCTTTATAAACCTCTCACAGGGTGAGGCATTATTCCAAACTCATGAGAACTTGGAACACCTTGCAATGATGGAACGGGTGCTTGGTCCCTTGCCTCAGCATATGCTGAAGAGAGTGGAGTGAGTGATCTTCTCCAAAGTTTTGTAAGTGCTCTCTGATTTCAACTCACTGATAGTATTTATTGCCGTGAATTTTCTCAGCCGACATGCAGAGAAGTATGTTAGAAGGGGTAGGTTGGACTGGCCAGAAGGTGCAGCCTCTAGGGAAAGTATTAAATCTGTGATGAAGCTACCTCGTCTTCAGGTTCCTTTTTTTGTGGTTCTGTTGTGGAATTTAAGGGTTATTGTCTTGCTTTTAGTTGTACTGACTGCATTGCCTCATTTGGCCAGAACTTAATAATGCAGCACGTTGACCATTCAGCTGGTGATCTTACACATTTATTGCAAGGACTGCTTAGGTATGATCCTACGGACAGGCTAACTGCGCGCAAAGCTCTTATGCATCCCTTTTTTACCAGAGATCATCTTAGGAGATAGGTGGCAGTATACTTGTAACACAATTCTCTGGTTGCAATATGTGGTGGTCAGAAGCCAAGTAGCATAGTTGTGGAAACTGGGCTTTTCTATTTTGTTGTGTGGTTGCTTGTTCTTGCCCAACTAACCCAAATCTGAAGCACTGTGAATATTTGACATTAAGAAATGGAATTTGTGTGGAAAAGGGTTGAGGATTCTCCTCTCCACCAACAAATGACCTAGGTATGTGTTGTACATGAAGTTAGTTTCTTGGCATGAATTTTGCCTACAAGTGTGACCAACCAAAGTGTAAAATATTGGATCTTTTGTATCTGCTGAAATTATTTTCAAACGCGGAAATGAATTCTTGTTTCAGGGTCTTGATTTTTCCTATTTTCAGAAAAAAGGGTTACTTTGATTAGCATATTTGGCATTGATGCATTCTTTCTGGGTGGCTTGAGTTGTGCATTTTCTCGATTTGTGAATTACTAGAGGACTACGAGCACGATCTTAGAATACCGGACGATGTCCGTTTACTGAGGCGGTTTCTTGATGCATGTTAGAAAGTTCCGGCTCATGGAAGGGGAAATTTAGTATTTGAGGTGTGCATAATCTAATTGAACCGTGCGTGCGATACTGCTATTACGGTGGTCATCGGTTATCCACCACCGCCACCACCCGAATTAGCTTTGTTAACTAGTGCAATGTTGGTTGTTTACATGGAAGTTTCTACATTTGAAACCTAAAAAAGAAAAATGGTGTAGCTGTGGAAACAACAAACAAATGTTAACAATATAACTTGGCATGAAGGAAGGGGTAAGAAAAGTGGGTGGAGGTTTACAGCCCACAGGCTCTATGGAATGGTTAAGGGGATTAACAAAAGTTAATATAAGACTGCCATCGGATCATGCTCTTAATACCTGGGATATGCTATTCCAAAAATATCGCAGTAAAAACTAGTAGGAGTTCAAAACCCGAAAAGGAAAATGTGGTATAAACTGTAGCAACCTAAAATAAAAGTTTATATATATATATATATATGTATGTATATTAACTTTCATGGCTTCCATGAAAGAAGTTGATGGAAAAGAAAAATTAGGGTGAGTGGTATAATCTTCATTTTAAAAAATAAACAAAACAAATAAAATGCAGCAAGAGATGGTTACAACCTTACATGTTTTAAAAATTAGAATGAAAAAAGTGAAAATCTATTAAAAATAATTTTAGAATAAAATATATAAGGCGGTCTCGTTACATTAATTTATTTCAATTATGGCTCACTTATTCATTTCAATTAATGAACTCAGACTTTTTTTTTTTTTTGAGCAAAATGATATCAAATGCGTTTTTATTTTTTTAAAAATATAATTTTAGAAACATCTTTTCATTCTCAATTACTGTTTTTAAACACCATTTTAGAAAAAATAATAAACGAATCCTTATTTCCCTCCTCCTGTAGAAAGGCCGAAAGCGAGCCCTAGAGAGTTAACATGTAAAACATCTTTCAGTTGGCCGGAAAGCATCTTTAATTTAGAGTAAAAGACAAAGTTCATTAATAAATCAATGTTGACAACTAATAAACAAACGTTAATAGCAAACAAATTTGCTAGGAGATCAATGATAGCTAAAATTATGTCATTATCATAAAAATTGTATTTTTTTCTTATGGAAAAAAATTATACTTTAAACATGTTGACAGCTATGAAAAATATAATAATACAATTAAAGGATGGAGTGATGCAAAGGTAAATTTTAGATTACCCACTCAGATAATCTTTAAAATATTTTAAAATTATTTTAGTTTACCCCCTATCTTATAAAGAAGATAAAAATATTTTTTTCAATTCTCTTTTATTTTTTTTCTTTATTTTCTGAACAAAAATAACGGTCAAATAAAGTTTACAGTAGTTTTATAGTATTTTAAAAATTTTTATTTCAATAGGCAGTTGTCCAAAATTTACCCTTAAAACAAAATTAATTCAGGAAAAAGGTCAGAAATATACTATTACCCTTAAAACAAGATTAATTCAGGAAAAAGATCGGAAATATACTATCTATTATTAAAAATATAGCTATTATTCGTGGCTCGCAGAGATTGAATGCTCACATAATGAGGATTAGGATTTTCTCTGGATCTAATCATATCCTGAGCAAATAATATAACTACTGATTCGTAGTTAATAAATAAAATATATAAAAAAGTCAAATCTTATCTTTATACTATTATTTAAAAATACAAAGGTCTTTTAAAATTTAGTACATGATCAGATCAAGAGAGGATCATGTTCCCCTAATAGATATTGGATATCTCACTTTGGAAATCGCTTTCTAAAGTTCAACGTTTTTTTTTAGGCGGAAAAAAAAAGGGGAAGAGAAGAAGAACAAGAAAGATAAACGTTATTGGCTTTCTGAGATTTAGAGGGAAATTGAGGACAAAACGACGGGATTTGTTTGCTTATATCAAGTTTAGGCTTTGCCCGGGTGTGTTTGACTCGGCTGAAATGCTGACCTCAATCGTTAACTTTGCAGGTACAAGAAGAATTGAAGCCTTGTGTACGTTGTCCGCATAGAAAACCTCGAACCAGAAATGGCTCTGCCATCAATTTTAAAGCAATTACAGCCTTTTCAAGACATATCACAATTAGAAATGTACAACTCATTGTCCCTCTCTCTTCCACTTCTACTTCCGATCCTCCTGTTTATACTTGTACAGTTGCTCAAGCTCACCAGAGCCAGAGGTAACTTACCTCCATCCCCACCAAGGTTACCCATAATTGGTAACCTTCACCAGGTCCTGCAAAATCTCCCACATCGCTCTTTCAAAGCTCTTTCGGAACGTTATGGCCCTTTAATGTACGTTTACTTCGGCAACTCTCCATCTCTTGTGGTTTCATCAGCCGAGTTGGCCAGCCAAGTGATGAAGACCCACGACATCGCTTTCTCTAACCGGCCCAAAACCATAGCTGCCCACATCCTCCTTTACGAATGCAGAGATCTCGGGAACGTTAATTACGGCGAGTACTGGAGGCAACTTCGGAAGATTTGTTTTCTTGAACTCCTGAGTTCCAAAAGAGTGCAATCAGCTCAACATGTTAGAGTTGAGGAAGTTTCATGTTTGATTAATAAAATTCGTCGTTCATGTCTCAACGGTGGGGCTATTAATTTATCCGAAATGCTACTGTCTGTTTCCAATAATATAGCTTCCCGGTGCGTTTTTGGTAGGAAGGTTGAAAAAGAACGAGAAGGAGGAGGAGGAGGAGGAGATGGGTGTAGCAAGTTTGGAGAGTTAACAAGAAGGCAGATGATGCTTATGACAAGATTTTGTTTTGGAGATCTTTATCCATCTTTGAAATGGATTGATGTTCTTACAGGTTTCATTGGTCGTTTACACGAAACTGCTACAGCTTTGGGCGATTTGCTTGATCAGGTTATTGAAGAGCACAGGGTATCACTAACTGATGATGATCAGTCTGATAAAAAAGATTTCGTCCATATACTCCTCCAGCTTCAAAAAAATGGCAATCTTGCCATTGAGCTCACTCAGGACACTATTAAAGCAATCCTCATGGTCTCTTCATAATCTCTTTTTACACATATTGATGAATTTGGATTCAGTACAAATTAAGCTGTGCAAACTTTTTAAAGATTAGCGATTTAAGAACAAATGTATTCTTTTATGATAACTAACAATCACAGCCTTATAAAATGATGAGCACAAAACACAGATCACTAACCATGGCTAATCAAAGTTTCCATGTTTTACATTGTCAGGACATGTTTGTGGGAGGAACTGATACCACTGCGACAGCATTAGAATGGGTGATGGCAGAACTATTGAAAAATCCAAGGATTATGAAGAGAGCCCAGGAAGAGGTTAGAGGCGTTGTGAAAGGGAAATTGAATATAGATATGAAGGATATCGATAAGATGAACTACTTTAAATGTGTCATTAAGGAGACTCTGAGATTACATGCACCGGTCCCTCTTTTGGTTCCTCGAGAGACAGCGGAGAGTGTCAAATTGAATGGTTACGATATTCCCGCAAAAACTAGAGTATTTGTAAATGGATGGGCAATTCAAAGGGACCCCAAAGTATGGGACAGACCAGAAGAGTTCTTGCCAGAGAGATTTGAGAATAACCCGATTGATTACAGAGGTCAAGATTTCCAATTCATCCCGTTTGGTGCCGGGAGAAGAGGTTGCCCCGGTATGTCTTTTGCCATTGCTTCAGTAGAGTACGTGATCGCTAACCTTTTATACTGGTTTGACTGGAAATTGCCCTTTGGCGTAGTTTTGGACATGGCTGAAGCTAGTGGGGTAACCCTCCAGAGGAAATCACCTCTTCACGTTGTACCAACTTTATATTCCCCTTGATCTGTACAGAAAGTATTTATAGCTCATGCTGTTATCGTTACTCTCCGTTTCTAATATGTTCCAAAGTTTCCATTATATGTGTATTTAAACTGAGCTGCACGATCAGTCATTTGATATGAATTTTTTCTTTTTTCCTGTGTTCTTGGATTTCTTCTCGAATCTCGAGGGCCAAGGTATTATGTTCCTGGTCTAACTATTCTTTGTTTGATCTTTTAAAATAAATTCCATTCAATTTATGAATATCACCGGTAGGAGTACCTTTTTTTTTTTTTTTTTTAATTAATATCATTTTAGAAAAAAATTGAGGGGTTGGGTAAAGTATTAATCAAAAGTTTAACTCATGTAGTCTCTTTCAGAACATAAATTCATGACTGATCAATCAAATAAACTTGGTTAAAAATCATTCGACCAACTTTTCAGTAAGCATTGTACAAATCGGTTAGAAATAAATTATATGGTTAGGAATACGCTCGTTGAGTCCTAATGTCAAATGATGTAGTAAGCCATATGTAGCATGGTCTCTCACCGATCCTGTTTCAAATAAGAAATTTGAAATTTGAAAAAATCAAGGTGACTAACGAAATCGATGAAATGTGAGCACATGCTTTGAAGAAGAAGACAAATGGAAACAAGTGGCTAACTCAGTGCGAGCTAGATTTGTTGTCAACTAGGTGAGTATATAGGGAGGCTAAATTGCGAATTACCGTTTCTACTAAGAATTCACAATTAAGAGATAAAATTCGTCCATTGAATTGCAATATCAGAATATTTGTAATTTCAATATTCAAGAAAAAAGTTTGAAGTTGAATGCTAAATAGCCCTAATTCAGTTAATTGGAGTAATTGTGTAAATACAGTTTTATTTAGGAGGTTTCTACCTATTTTCACACTCATTCCATCCATCTGGGATTTCTCCCACTTCAGGGAGGTATCCGATATTACCCTTTTCTTTCCTCTGTTCTTTTTTCTAATTACAGCCCAATTAAATCTTCGAAAACATGTTATTCTGTAAATAAACCCCCTGAATATAATTATTACCAATACCATTCTCCACACTTCCTTCCACAGAGCCCCCTTTTTTTTTCTTTAATGAGCAAAAATATCCAGTAAGCAGCGAAAGTACTTCATCTTTGATCATCACATCATAGCTTACAGTCGAAGGGTGGGTGAGAAGCAGAGAAGTAATAAAAGCAATTCGCAAATTCTTGTAATGATGCATTTCTTGCTTTGTAGTCAAGGAAGTTTCAATGGCGTCAAAGTAGACATACATAGACTACTCTGCCAAATATTGCCATGACTAATTTGATGTAAAAGAGAAACTTGTTACTTGTTTCAAGTTAGATGACATTGCAGCACCTAATGCACACACAGTAGTTTCTAAATAAAAAATGCTTTTTGGATTTTTCCAATATAGTGAGAACAGGTATAATAGATAATACTAATAATAAATTATTAATTAATTGAACTTAAGCTTCTCTTGCCTAAAAAAAAAACAATTCTATTCGTCAGTGCGGACGAAAGTATGAAACCTGACACCAATACATATAAACAAAAGTTAAGACTTTAGGGATGAAATCTTAATTACAAAAATAAAAATAAATGGGTGCTGTTAAAATAAAGTGAGGTTGATGATATTCTTTCCGTCTTTCTAGTCTCTTTTGTAAAATTTAACGGAGATGTTGCTATCGACAGCTACTAAAGAAATGTCGTGGCCGGCAAGGCATCTTTAGGAACGTGTGTGTATGTATGTATGTATATATATATATATATATATCTTTCTGTACGTTTAACTTATAGTAAAAAGACAGAGTTTATTAGCCCATTTAAAATCTAATTATTTTGTTATACGACTAACACGACCCTTCATAGGTATTAGATCATACAACACCTCTTCAAATTGATGCGGAATCAAGTAGGGGAATCAATAACTTAATTCTAGGTTATTTTAGAATTTAATAACAGTAAATTTGAAGACATACATAATGACAAAAGTTATTCATTTGCCACGTGGATAATAAATAAATAAGATTGATCCCCTAATTCAGACTTAATAATGGCAAAGCTAGCATAATTTAAAACAAAAAACAGTAATAGTATAATATATGCTTAGAAAGGACATGTACTTTTATATCATTACTAATTAGGTGATTTTACAGTACCAATAAATAAATAATACATCAGGTACCATTTTATTTAGGATACGAACTTTGAATCTTAACATAACATTATTCTAAGAAAAATTTGTTTTATATTATTGTTAATAATTTCTTAATTGGGTTTGTAGACGTTTTCTTTTCTTATCTTTGAGGTGGAGGGTTTGAGTATTCCCTATGTGATTATGGAAATTTACTTTAGTTGTTTTTTTGTGTTGTGTTTTATTAGGTTTTAATTGTAAATTTTTATGGGGCTTATACACATATTTATGTTTTACACAATCTCAAAAAAAAAAAAAAAAGGAGTATAAAAACATAACACACAAGAATTTTTATTTTCGAAAATTATGTCAAGTATAAATGCATTTATGATCCCATAAAAAATGCACAATATGAGCACAAGCAATGCACGTGAAGTTCATAGTCGAAACATAATAATTGGATTTGGTCATCTTTATTCGGGACGAGTTGAACCTTCTATCTTAAAGTTAAGAGGAAGAAATGTTGATCAAACCAATAAAATATGTTGATAACTCGTTAGACACCGGAATCTAGGCCCTTTCGAACTCACAAAATTATTTTTTACGAAGAAGCTATTCTGCCCCGGGTTTTATATTATCTGACCCCAATTAGCGGGTTGGCCTAAACTATTAGGCACATAGTAACACAATTCACACACGAATTTTTTGCAAAAACGACTGTACATAATATATGCGGTATCCCCTTTTTTTTTTTAGCGGCGTCATTCAATTATGAGTATCCCTTACAAAAAAGCTAATCGCTTCTCTTCCCTAGCTGTAGATTCATTTGCTCTACTACAATTTTGTAGATTTTTTTTAATAACTGTTCCACTATTTTTGTTTCTTTGTTTTCTGTTTTATTTATTACTAGGAGTAAGACTTGTTAAGTTCCGGTAACTACTATGTGTTATTTGGTCTTTTCTTTTTGTTTTAATGAAAACCTCAATAAATCAAGATCGTTACAGAAAAAAAAAAGGTGTGTTTATGTTTATTTAATGTAGGACATGATATGTTACGAGTCCTAGAAGCGATGTAACATAGGGTACATATAAGATGTCAGATTGAGCGTATATAATATATATTATGTATCATTTTCGAAGCTTACTGACGAAATGATCAAATTTCACCACCCTCGGCTACAACGACCGTGGTATTTTTCCCAAATTTTATTGTTTTTGGCCTCCTAACAGTATTACAAGTTATTTCCTAATATTATTAACTCTGATTTTGCTTCTTCCTTAAACGTTTTATTTATTTATTTTTTTACAATCTTCAGGAGATAACAAATCCAAAATATTTGTGGGCGAGAAATTTAGTAATTTGTTTGTAAAAATACAAGTGGCTAATTGGTGATAAAAAACTTAATTATACCCATAAACTATCACCAAAAACTATAAGGTGTAGCATTTGTCAAAGTTTAGGAAAATTCATATTAGGAGAAAATCTTGATCCTTTTCTTTGATAAAATTTCTTATTGTACTTTGGACCAACTCTTTATTTGGACTCCAATGGTCGTTGCCCTAACAAAAATACCATTTTCATAAGCTTAGAAACAAACGTAATCATATATATTATTTTACAAAAAAAATTGGTTAAAATCTACACATATTATCGTATAAAATTTTATTAAAAATCTAAACATATACTTAATATATAGACGTCGGGCAAAAATTGTTCCTCAAAATTCTAATTCACTAATATTGTGAGAGATAAAATATCACAAGCCTGCTAGGCCAAGGGCCATCTTACCTCTTTGGTTTCGGCTGGTAACGTCTGTTAATTTGTACTAATTATTGATGAGACAAAAATGTAAGCGGTTAAGCATGATGGTGGAGCCAAAGTCCATATGGGCGAGTTACTGCTTACAACATTCGCTGCTGCTATTGTTTGCCATTTCTTTGAAATTTTGGAAGAGTAGCTATTACATATATGTCGAAGCTCTGAGTGGGTAATCCCATCTAAAGATCTGCAACTTCGATTAAACTGCTTTATTGTTGACTCTTTACAACCAACATGTTAGTCTCTTTCCTTCTGCTCCTTCTTCTTGTAGTTGTCGTTTCACTTCATTTTTGGCCTCAACCTCAGTATAAATAGTAGCTAACTCAACTTGCCTCCATTCCCACCAAGGTTACCCATAATTGGCAACCTTCACCAACTAGTCGGCACAGCCACTCTCCCCCATCGCTCACTTCAAGCTCTATCGAACAAATATGGCCCTTTGATGTTGATGCACTTAGGTTATTCTCCAACTCATGTTGTTTCATCAGTTGAGATAGCTAGAGAAATTATCAAGAATCATGATATTGTTTTCTCGAACCGTCCCAAAACCACAGCTGCAAATGTTTTCCTTTATGGATGCCAACACATTGGGTTTTCTCCCTATGGCGAGTACTGGAGGGAGGCTAGGAAGACTTGTGTTCTTGGACTTCTGAGACTTAAATTCATTCAAGAATTGCTTATATGCAGCAGAGTATGAATCAGAAACATTTTCATTATGAATGAGAAACTTAAATTCAAAGATACAATGATTGGCTTATTTATAGACAAGAATCATGGCTGCCCTAGAGGGTAAGAATGGAAATATCGGAAGAAACAAAATTACAGCAATCATTAGCCAATCATTGTGAAGCTTCTAGAAATGCCATTCTTCCATGTTCACGTGCTTGCATTCTTGAAAGATAACTGTTTTGCCACCGGTAAATCCATCCGGTTTCTCTCATTAGTGTCTTTGCACATGGATTGCTTTCGGGTGGCATGCCAACATGGCTTCAACGCTTGGTCGTTGATTACTCGCATACAACTATCATCTTCAACACCCCCTCTCAAACACAAGGTCTTGTCAATGACTTTGAGTTTGTCTCTGAAGTGACTGAATCTATAGTAAGGCAATGGCTTGGTTAAAATGTCTGCAAGTTGATCTCTGCCTGCAACAAAATCTATCTCCAATTCTCCCATTGTAACTTTGTCTCTAATGAAATGAAGATCAATTTCAAAATGTTTGGTTTTAGAGTGATAAACAGGATTTGTAGCTATTGCAACTGCACTGGTACTGTCACTTAGAATTACTGGAATTCTTTCAACTTCAACTTTTAATTCACTTAATAATGAATTAATCCAGGTGATTTCAGTAGTGCATAAAGCCATAGCTCGATATTCGGATTCAGCAGTGGACCTTGCAACCATGCCCTGTTTTCTTGAACTCCAGGCAATCAAGTTATCTCCCAAAAAGACACAGTAACCACTAATTGACCTCCTATCATCTGGATCACTTGCCCAATCAGCATCAGTATAAGCCACAAGGTCAAAACACTTTGATTTCTTGAATTTTAAACACATATTCATAGTGTTCTTCAAGTACTTCAATACTCTCTTGCATGCAGTCCAATGCACTTGCCTGGGATCTGACATGAACTAGCTGAGTTTGTTAACTGAGTAGGCAAGCTCAGGTCTTGTGAGAACAGCATATTGTAGGCTCCCTATAATGCTTCTGTAAATTGTAGGGTTATGGAACTTTTCTCCTTCATCTCTTCTTAGCTTTTCAGTAGTGCTGAAAGGAACTTCAATTCGCTTACAATCACTCATCTGAGTCTTTGTAAGCAAATCCTACACATACTTGGCTTGAGACAGCATGATGGTGTCTTGGTTTCTGATAACTTGAATTCCAAGAAAGAAGCTTAGATCACCAAGATCTTTCAAAGCAAAAGTTCTGTTCAGATTCACAATCAGCTCTTCTATTTCCTTATTACTGCTGCCAGTTATGATTATATCATCAACATAGACTAGCAGTATAATTATCTCAGACTTTTCTCTCCTGAAAAATAGTGAGGTGTCACACTTAGAGTTTTGAAATCCCCAAAAGTTCAAAGCACCTTTCAGCTTTTCAAACCAAGCCCGAGGGGCTTGCCTGAGCCCATACAGAGCCTTTTCCAGTTTGCATATGTGATTTGGTTTAGTTTTGCTCACAAAACCTTCAGGCTGAGGCATATACACAGTGTCTGTCAAGTCACCATTCAAAAAGGCATTGTTTATGTCTACTTGTCTCAACTTCCAATCATAATTCACTGCCAAAGTTAGAATAACTCTGATAGTTGCAGCTTTGACCACAGGGCTGAAAGTTTCCTTAAAGTCTAGACCTGGTATTTGCAGAAAACCCTTTGCAACCAATCTGGCTTTATACTTGTTGATGGTGCCATCTAGATTTTCCTTCACTCTATATATCCACTTATTCTCAATCAACTTGTGATTTTGATCATTTGGCACTAGAGTCCATGTTTTATTTTCCATCAAAGCATTGTATTCATCCTCCATTGCTCTTTTCCAGTTGGGCTCTTTCAAGGCTTCAATGGTGTTTTGAGGCAGGGGGATTTGGTTATGTGTGGAGATTTGATACAGTTTTGGTTTGAATATTCCTGCTTTAGACCTTGTGATCATGGGATGTAAGGATAAAGTCTTTTGAGTGGTAGGATTTTCAGTGTTAAGCTCTGTTGTTTGAGGTGAAGAAGGGTAATTTTTTGAGGCAGTAGGTTGATTTTGAAGAGGTGAGTGAGGTGATGATGGGGGATCAATGGACATTGTGTCAATGTTCAAGTTCTGTTCTGGTTCATTTTGGTCAAGGCATTGGGAATGATTGATGTTTTCATGTGTGTCTTCGTGTAGTGATGTGAGTTCTTTGTTGAATGTATGAATTTACGAGTCCGACAAAGGAAAATGACACAATCTGAAATCGTTCAAAAAGATTAGAGAAATCATTCTGACTTATTGACTCTTGTCCACTGAACTTTGGATCATTTGAGAAAGGAAAAGAGTTTTCATTTATCTTGACACTAGCTGAAATGTAAATTCTACCTGAGTGATGCATGCAGACATATCCTTTATGTTTTACACTGACTCCTAATAGAACACATTTGGAGGTATGAAAGTCAAATTTATGCCTATTGTATGGTCTGAGAAATGGAAAACATTCACTTCCAAATACTTTGATCAGTGAATAGTCAGGTTTAGAGGAGTAAAGTAGCTCAAAAGGAGTTCTATTTTCAAGGGTAGGTGAGGTTAATCTATTAATGACAAAGGTGGCATAACTAAAAGCTTCCTGCCAAAATTTCAATGGCATTCTAGCTTGAGCCAGCAGTGTGAGTCCTGTTTCAACTAAATGCCTGTGCTTTCTTTCCACTTTCCCATTCTGTTCATGTAGATAGGGACAAGACTGTCTCAGCACTATTCCTTCTTTTTCAAGAAAAGGTTTGAAGGTTCTGAACTCACCTCCCATATCAGTTTGCAGTGCTTTAATTTTCAAGTTCAGTTGATTTTCTATCTGTTTTTTGAAGGTGATAAAAGTATCAAGAGCTTGGGATTTGGTTGTCAGTGGAAATAGCCAAGTGTATCTGGTTTTGTCATCCACAAAGGATATATAGTATCTGTGTCCATTGGTTGAGGGTATTGGTGCCGGTCCCCATAGGTCTGTGTGTATCAGTTCTAAAGCTTTATTGGTTTTTGTCTCAGTGCTTTTGAAATTTTGTTTTGATTGTTTTCCATATTGGCATGCACTGCAGAATGAGGGAACACAATTTGTATTAGCTTTAAACTGGTTACAAGACAGCAGAGTGTTTTTCAGAGCAAATACATTTGGGTGACCTAACCTTCGATGCCAAAGATCAATCTCTTTTATAGCTCCTAAACTACTGCTACTTGACTCAGAATTGACTGACTCATTACAACTATAATTAAAAGACAACATAGACACTGGACTACTAAGGTTTATTGACTCAGGTTTTGCAGAAACTAATGCAGCATAGGAGGTGTTGTTGTTTTTCGGTGAAGAGCAGTAAGCACAAAGCTCATCTGATCCATCTTTAGCCACTCCTTTCACCAGAACTTTCCCTTGTCTCTTGTCCTTAATGAAACATACATATTTTTCAAACACAACATCAATATCATTATCACGTAATAATTTTGAAATGCTGATAAGATTTTTTGTAATTTTGGGCACACACAAAATATCTTTCAGGGTAATGTGTTTATTAGGATTGCAAGTAGGTAAAGCAGAATATCCAATATGAGAGATTGAGAGTTTCTCACCATTGCCAATCACAACTTATCATTACCTCGATACTCAGAACTGATGTTCATGTTTCCAAGAGCATTTGTTACATGATTGGTGGCACCACTGTCAAGGTACCAAGCTCCATTGTTCTGGCTATCAGTTGCAGCAACATAAGCTCCTCTTCCTTCTCTTCTTTTGTTGGGCTGTGGCACATAATTTTTCTTGAATCGTGCTGACATTCGATTCTTTGTGTGACCCGTTTTTCAAAGAAATTTGACATGGTCCTTTGGAATTTGGACTATCATCATCTACTGTAATTTTTCCTTGAGAATTTTGATTTCCTTGATTGTTTCCAGATCCACCACCAGGTTTTGTAAAAACAACACCTGATTGTTGTTGATTTACAGCTCTGTCATTGTTACCCCAGTTTCTTCTCCCATTCCTCATTTGTGTATAATTAGCCTCAATAGCCCCTGAGCTCAAGTTTTGTTCTGTTCTATTTTCTTGGCTAAGTAACATTCCATAGACTTCTGAGAGTGAAGGACTTTCTGGCATAGAACTAATATTTGTGACTACTGAGTCATATTCAGATCCTAACCCAGCTAGCACACACATAATAAAGTCATCATCATTCATGTTATTTCCTGCTGCTCTAAGTGAGTTTAATAGAGATTTCATCTTAGAGTAGTATTCATGAATGGAGAGTGAGCCTTTTTTAGTGGTTTGGATTTGGGTTCTAAGATGTAATACTCTAGCTCTAGTTCTTGCACCAAATTGGTTGGAAAGAGTTGTCCAAACTTCATAGGAAGTGGAACAATCTACCACAGTGCCCAAGACACCTTCACTGAGTGATGAGAGTAGCCAACTTAGTAGAATATGATCTTGTTTCTTCCAAATTTGGTATTCGGGGTTAGGTGTGGTTATAGTGGTTCTGTTTGGTTCTGGAGTTATGAACACTTTTGGAGGACAGATGTGGCTACCGTCAATGAATCCTTCAAGCTCATTAGCTCTAATGCTTGAGATTACTTGAGACCTCCAGAGCATAAAGTTGTTTTGTGTTAGCTTGATAGGAGTTGTGAAGACATAGGTATTGCTTGTGATGTGCTGGGTAGGTGATTGATTCATGGTGGCTATGTTTCTGATATTGGACCCCAGATTTTGTTCAATATTCTGGAACGAATTTTGATTTTCATTTGGATCTTGATTCAAGTTGTCAACTTGATCACTTGGATTCATTTGTGCATTGCTGCTGCTTTCCATAGCTCAAAATTGGCTCTGATACCAACTTAAATTCATTCAAGAATTGCTTATATGCAGCAGAGTATGAATCAGAAACATTTTCATTATGAATGAGAAACTTAAATTCAAAGATACAATGATTGGCTTATTTATAGACAAGAATCATGGCTGCCCTAGAGGGTAAGAATGGAAATATCGGAAGAAACAAAATTACAGCAATCATTAGCCAATCATTGTGAAGCTTCTAGAAATGCCATTCTTCCATGTTCACGTGCTTGCATTCTTCAGCATAACTGTTTTGCCAGCTCAGTAAATCCATCTGGTTTCTCTCATTAGTGTGCTGCACACATGGATTGCTCAGGTGGCATGCCAACATGGCTTCAACGTTGGCTGTTGATTCTGCACAGCTATCATCTTCAACACTGAGTACCAGAAACGTGAAATCACTGCGGTATGTAAGAGATGAAGAACTGCTATTATGAACGATAAAATTCGTTCTTCATGTTTCAGTGGAGATTCCTTTAATCTAAATGAGATGCTACTAACTGTTTCCAACAACATAGTATCCACTTCGTTCTTGGTAGGAGGGCTGAAGATAAAGAAACGGTTGGTAAATGCAAAAAGTTCGGGGAATTATCAAGAAGAATAATGGTTCAATTTGTATCTTTTAGTTTTAGAGACATGCTTCCTTATCTTGGATGGTTGGATGTTGTTACGGGACTCATTGGTTGCTTGACTGCTAGCTCTAGAGAGGTAGACGCTTTATTTGATCAGGTGATTGAAGAGCACAGGATATCAGGATGTGATGATGAGCACACTAATAGAAAAGACTTGGTGCATACACTACTCAAATTTCAAAGGGATGGCATGCTTGGGATAGAGCTCACTCAAGACAATCTTAAAGCAATTATCTTGGTCTCGCTCTTCTCTCCCAATTATAGTTAATTCAGTTTTTGACACTTATCATACATGATTTTGTTTTTAGGGCTTGCCTAATGTTATGTTTATATTGGTTTTTTTTTTTTTTTTTTTTCACAACAGTTGTGATTTATGGTTATTGGATAAAAGTATATATGTAATTAATTAAAACTCAAATTTATACTATTCTAAACACATCCGTCACAAAAGATTTTTAAAATATTAACAAAATCTATTCAATTAGTCACACACGTGTTTTATATTTTTATTTGTGTGTTTTCTTTGAACTATCAACATATGGCTGTATTTTAGCAGTGAATGCTCATATCGGATTTCTCTCCTACACACACAAACGCATGTATATAATATAGACGACTAATTAAGTTTTATTATTTCATCTTTTAGGACATGTTTGTGGAGGAACTAAGACAACTTCAACAACAGTAGAATGGGCAGTGGCTGAATTCGTGAAAAAATCCAAAGTTGATGAAGAAATCCCAAGAAGAGGGTAGGAGAGTGGTGAAAAACAAATCAAATATAACTATCGAGGACATGGATGAGATGACCTACTTAAATTGTGTCGTTAAAGAAACTCTGAGATTACATTCCCCAGCTCCTTTTTTGGTTCCTCGAGAGACATTAACAAGTATCAATCTGAGAAGTTATGATATTCCTGCTAAAACAACTGTGTACGTAAACGCATGGGCCATTCAAAGGGATCCAAGGTTGTGGAAAAGAGCTGAAGAGTTTTTGCCAGATAGGTTTATGAACAATACAGTTGATTTTAAAAGGCCAAAACTTTGAGTTCATCCCATTTGGTGCTGGAAGAAGAGGTTGCCCTGGAATGTCGTTTGCATTAGCTACAGTTGGATATCTGCTGGCCAACCTTTTATATTACTTTGACTGGAAGTTGCCTGCAGGTGCAGCTGATGAGAGCCTCGACGTGACTAAAGTTCACGGCTTAACTGTTCATAAGAAGTTCCCTCTTCTTGTACCAGCATTATACTCACCTAAAATGAAGATGTGGGAACATTATTTTTTACTTTATTTGAATTTATTTTGGTTCATTTATTATTTGAATTGTATTTGTCATCACATCACATTTTATTGTTGTTATTCGTATAAACTAAAGGTCTGAGGATTTGGTTCGCAGGTCATAACTTGTGCTTGCACGAAACAACTTGATGTTTGAATATTTTGTGTTAATAACACACTTTTTCAAAGTTTCCTTTTCTTTCCATTTTTAAGACCTTGTGTTCTAATGTCGCCGACGGTACGAGGCGCACAATTCATCGTGATTTTGATCTTGAAAGTTTCATCCCATGTAAGTGCTTTGAAATTCTTAAAAGTTTCATTCAACCTAAGTGGTTTGAAATTCACTTTTTTTTTTTTTAAACTAAGATACAAGGATGTTACAATATTAAAAAAGATAAGGATTTAATACCAAGTTAATTTTTTACCGAGCACTAAATATATGATTATTAAATAAAATAAAAACTTAAAATAACTTTAACCATTAATTCATTCAATGGAGAGATACAAATTAAAAAGAGCTCCCGGTTAAATAAGGAGTTAACATTTCCAAGTGCCAAAACCAGCAATCTTCTAATTTTATAAAATGTTTAAGGCGAACTACTTTAGCTAATATTTTAATTTTTTTATTAAAAAAAAAAAAGTAAAATGTAGGGGCATGGATTGCTCGGACCTGAGTGTGGAGTGCTTTTCGATTTTTTTTTTTTATTATTTTTGGTGAAACGGAAATTACCGTTAACCACGGAGGGCATGTAAAAAATTACAAAGTGGGGAAAGAAAAAGGAAGAGGCGACTGTTTTTGTTGGCGAGGAAAGAAAGGACAAGAATCTGTTCAATCTGTAACCCATTTTCGGGAGAACCCATTGGCATTACCAGCTCACGTGCATGCCTTCACTTGCCTTGATTCCATCAACTTTTCTTTCTTCCGAAAAGTTTATTCAGATAGGTATATGAATTTCTTTTAAACATTTGATTAGTGATTAATAAATAAATAAATAAATTAATTAAATCTTATCGATATACTATTAATAAATGGCACATAGAATAAATTATTAAAAGTTCATAAGAGTTTATATCCTAAACTTAAATAATCCTTTTTTTCATCATAAACATTAGTTGATAATATAATAAATAGTCATTTTATTTATTTTTCATCGTTATATACGAGGAATACCTTACTATTGGCTAACAATTGTGATCGTTGTGGTGACAGTCTTGAAAGTACGCTTCATGTGCTTCGAGATTGCATGGTGGCCAAAAGAGTTTGGAACCGTGTCATCCCCGAGCCTTCTCGTCAAGCTTTTTACTCTTACAACCTTATGGAGTGGATGAGCAAGAATTGAAAGATATAATTGGCGGTTTAAGAAGGAGGTGAACTGGAGGTGCTTCTTTGGAGTTTCTATTTGGAGGGTCTAGTTTTGGCGTAACCATTTTCTTTTTAATCACTATTCTGTGGACAGTGAGTACATGGTCAATGATGTTCTTATGAGGGCTAAGGAAATTCAGCAACTAAATGATTCAATATTCTGCCTGGGAGTTAGAAAATTAGAGAGGTGGGCTGCATGGCCGCGCCCCCCCCCCGGCCTTGGTGCAAACTCAACACAGATGGTGCTGCCAAGAGGTGGCGACTCTAGTGCTGGTGGTCTTATTCGCGATAGCAATGGAAAGTGGATTGCTGGCTTTGGCATGTATATCGGCTCCTGTTCTGTGACAGTGGCTGAATTTTGGGGATTATATCAAGGCTTGAACCTTGCTTGGCAAAAGGGTGTCCATTGGTTGTTAGTTGAACTAGATAGTTTATGTGTCACCCAATTGGTCACTGATCCATTGATTTCAGCTAACGAATTCACCCCTTAATCCTTTCTATCAAGGAATTAATGAAGCGGGACTGGAACATCACCATAAATCATGTGTACCGTGTAGCAAATTTTGTCGCAGACTTTTAGCTAATTGTGCCTTGTCTCTACCTTCGGGGTGTCACCATTTCAATGTTTCCTCTACGGATCTACTACCTTTCCTCATGCATGATATGCATGGGTTGCATATCCCAATTTTTCCATCAGTAACTCTAATTAAGAGCCCCTTCGTACAAAAAAAAAAAAAGAAGAAGAAGTTCCCTCTTATTCTTATACCAGCATCATACTCACCTAAACTAATGATGTGGGACCATTATTTTTTGCTCTATTTGAATTTATTTTGGTTCATTTATTATTATTTTTTATTTATTTGAGTTGTCTTTGTTATTTCAGGTCTATCGAATTTTGGATAAATAATTACCTACCTTTGTTATTTCAGATCTATTGAAATTTGGATAAATAATTACCTTGTTTAAGTACTATCCCAAATTATAATCTATAATAAATAAATTGTAGTCTTAAATCTTTTTATACGTTTTCAATAAAATTCTATCATTTATATTTCACTATTCTGTGCGTAACAATGATTGTTGGTTATATAATAAATAAATTAAGATCCTCTCCTCATCTGAATTTCTTTTAAGCATTCACGTATTGATTGATGGTTAATAAATAAATAAAGGAGTTAAATCTTATCGATACACTATTAATAAATGACACATACAATAAATTATTAGAAGCTCAGAAGTGCTTACATCATAATCCAATAAATAATCTTTTTTCATCATAAACACGAGTTGATAATATAATATATAGTCTTTTTATTTATTTTTCATCGTTATATATGAGGAAAACCTTACTATTGGCTAACAATTGTAGATGCTATTTACATGAAGTTCATTCCTTTTTAATATTGTATTCGTCCAATAATGTGAAAAGGTGGATTCAACTATGCCTTGGCTTGATCCCTGGCTTAATTCTTGTTTAATGGTAACAATCAGTACATTCGAATTTGGCATGTAATGAAACATTAGATAGCGAAAGATCAAATTTTAGTAGCCTTATCAAGATTAATTAAAGGTTAATCAAATAAAATTAATGTATAAAAAATGCATAAAAGTAAGGCGTACGGAAGGGCTTTTACATGGTTTCGGGTCCGAATCTCATGTCCATGGAGCCATGCTCTGATATTAAGTAATTCATTAGCTTCAAAAGATTATAAACTATTAGAAACTTGCACAAAGTGAGACTCTCTCCCGGTAAATACTGCCGCCTGCTTATAAATATTGGGAACTGCTTTACTGTTAGTTACAAAATCAAAATCTGTAATGAAGACGAAGCTTGGAATCACAATTATTCTTTTGAAACTTTAAATTAAGTTATTAACACTAATTATTATTGGGGCCATCGATCTTAGTCTCTTTCAAAGTAATTATGAGCTTCAACCTTCGGCTTTCCGAAACCCAAGTTCAAAGAACATTATAAAAGTTGTTATCGTTGGCTCAGTTGGACAATGCAATCGTAACATATATATATTTTTTAATTGGTAACAATTTTTATATATATAGTTTATAAATATTTTACGTCAGTATCATGAAAACTTATTACATATAATGCTGATACAGTGATTATGAACGTAAAAATTATTATAAACAACGAAAAATCTGTTACAATTGCACGGTGCAACTGCTGCACTTTAGCAAGTCCCATATATATTGGAAATTTTAATGTTCTATAAATCTTCGATTAACTTTAGTGTAGTCTTTTTCTAGTTATTATGTGTCAGCTACTAAGTTACATTATTTATAAGTTAGGCCGACCTTTATTATGTGTATGTTATATGTTGATGCCATCTACTCGAGGTTAGAAAGTCAACGGATGGATCTCTTTGTGGGATCATGATATCTTGCATGCTTTATACTCTACTTGAGAAATTAGTGTCCTAGCCAAAATTTAAACTTAGTGGGGGTAAATTTAATTTAAGGAAATTATCCCCAATCACCTCAACAAAGTGCATGTAGCTATTATGAATTTCTAATACTATCCTTACACTAACACAAGTTTCAATTTTATATCAACTAACTTTCTATTAACTTTATTAGTGACCGCTGAAAAAATTTAAGATAAAATATTACTTTACCCCTAAAATGAAAAACAAAGGATAAAATTATTGTCTCACCTTCTTAACTAAATCCAAAGGCAAATATGCTTTTATCTTAGATTATTTAACAATGATTATTGAAGTTAACAAGAACGTAGCTGGTCAATATAAAATTAAAACTTGAGGTGGTGCAGAGATATTACAAAAAACTCGTAGTGGCTACTTATCTTTCGATATTCTCGAGAGATAGTTTCATTTTAATTTTACATAAAGAATTTGATTTTCTTAGGGTGTTTTAATTTAGTTTTCAATTAATTCAAAATGATTTTGGTGATGAAAATATAATTTTGAACTTATTTTTTGTATATTATTTAAAGCGACCAAATAAAAAGTTTTATTAAGGAAAAATGCCAATTTTTAGTTGAAATTAAAAAAATAAAATTTTTGAAAAAATTAGGACCAATGGAAGCTGTGTGAGCAGTGACATTTAGACCAAAAAAAAAAAAGAAAAAAAGAAAAAAAGAAAAAAACAGAGAAAAACTATGACAGAATGCTAATAAATAACTATACAGTCTTACAGTGCTAATTGAAAAGTACCAATTAATACAACAAAACAAATTTAGTGTACCGTTATTTCTATTAGTGTTCTATGAGCCTTTAGCTTTTTAATATTTTCATTCTCCTCTTGTGACCGTGCTCTAACTTTCCGGTTGTGAGTCTTGCTCTAACTTTCGATATAGCATCACTTTTATCAATAAGACTCTATCAACCTTAAGTTTCTTTGGTATTTTTCATTCTCCGTTTTGTGGGAGGTTTCTCTTTGGTTTATCAAAAAATAGCCTCTCGGTGCCACCTAGCTTATCGGGAACTTGGTCTCTTTTAGCCTTTGATAGAGTTGTTCCCAACTGAAATGTGCTTCATGCATGCTTGAGTCGGCTGATTGTGAGATATTACCCACAATTAAATATGTTAATTTAAGATGACAATACTGGTGAAAGTATATGAAAATCATATTGTTTTACAAATTATATTAGTATTACATTACAAATTTATTGATATTTATAATCACCAATCTGTTAAATTATAATTATAATGGTGAAACTAATATGTATGAGCCTAAAAATAGATGGATCTTCTTAATTTGTGGTGATCGAGCAAGTCGAATCTTTTTAATTCAGGGTGAATTGCAAATTTTCTTTTTCCCCTAATAAACTCATTTACAATAGAAAATATGTTGGGTCCTCCTAGATTAATGGCACAATATGATATATGCATGAGCTCGGAACAAGCCATATCTATCTCCAAGTATTTTTTTATATTTAAATTTATTTTATCACATGTACATACACACGAGGAACTTGAACCTTATGTGAAAGGAGGAAAAGGTTATCATGCAATCAGTAAGTGTTTTTCGGAACATAGAGCTTATCAATAAATCACTTGTTGACACTAAAAGAAATCGATAACAATATTAATATGATTGATTGGAGATTAATTACAACTATTAAGAACTGATAATTTTAAAACAGCATTATTAACAATCCACATTATACACATAAATATATAAAACTTAAAAGTGGAAAATTTTAATGCCAAACATGTAAGCGACATTGATTTACTAGTGACCGTGGAAGTTTTAGTTTTATTTAATACAATTTAGCAGTGCTTTATTAATTATTTTATTTTATTTTATATTTATATGTCTTAATGTCCTATGTGTATGCATAAAATTTATACTTTATTTTATATTGAGATATGGATAATCAATACCTTTTTTTTTTTATTTTACAAATATTATTTTATGTTTTACTTACCTATTGTTGATAGCGAGTTCAATTTTTGTATTGATTATATAAGATCAAAGTTAGTTTATGAGTTTTATAATATATTTGTAAATTTTTATTTTATTTACAAATATAATATGATAACTTACCAGTTGTTTTACTTTATATTACACGTCTTTTGCTTAGTTTATTAAATTAATTTATGTTTAATTTTGGATACATTTGAAAAATGATCATTAACTAACTTATTTTAATTTACATTCGCACATCTTATTTTATTAAATTTATGTGTAATTTCAGAATTGGCAAGTATTACGTACGTTATTGATGTCGTGCCGGCATTAAAGGATAACCCGCTGTGGTCACCCTTTATCTTCCATCAACTTTGGATATTGTTAATTTTTCGGTAGTGGTCCGTCGAATTAATCTCTTTTCAACTCGATGGGCATTGCCGTCATCTCAGCAATTGGAAACATGTCTAAGATATAATTTTTTAAGGCCACTCTATTGAAAATAATAACAGTGGTATGATGACAATATAATTTAATACCCATCGAATTGACTGGAGATTACTTATAACTACAGCTGTTGACAAAATTGCAATCTACAAGACCTAGAGTTCTATTAGAAAACGAAAAAAAAAAGAAAGAATGGAGCTGACGGAAAATTGATTATAAAGATAACTACTGAAAATAACAATACCCATAGTTGACGGGAGACAGATATATAATTAATTACAACTAATAAGAATTTGATTATAAAGCTGACTGGCATCATATGAAGAAGACTTTTCCTCTCTGGACACGTTGAGGACTGCAAGCAATCGAGTTTAAGGGATATTATTAGCGATAACTAATCAAGATTTAATTATTGCAAGGTTTTGGCATTATTAAGGAAAAAAAAAATCACAGTTCTGTGACCATTCAACAAACAAGTTAAGTCAAAAGATATAGCATCTATTATATTTTTATATATATATATATATAGCTGTCATTCACCATACCTTGGCGACGAGGGCACATAAGAGTTGAAAAAAGTAGCATCCAACTTTGGGAAAAAGATCTAAAAAAGTTCAAATAATCCTGTGCATTTACGATGCGAGCTTATAACTTAATTAAATGACGTGGCGTATAATCAGTAATGATTAATAAGTGCAATGAAATTATATATCATAATATAATGCAATAACAATATCAACAATCATTGATACATGGCACTCGTTAATGAGTACTGCATCTTTTATGATATAAACTTTGCATACGTGATTTTTTTTTTTTTAAACAGTAGACACAAAACAATTCAAAGAAAATCTAGCTAACGCGTCCAATGCCTGATTACAAACTCTTGATCGGACATTACGAATACGAAAATCTTGCTTCGGCATAAGCAAACATTGAATATCGGCACAATAAACCAAACAACTCATTACGAATGTCATTTTGACTCAAAACCAACTTAAGCTCTTGTAAAAAATCTGACTCAACTACTAATGAACACAAATCATTCTCACTAACAAACCGTATCCCAAAGCGCAAGGTTTCAAAATCCCCAGTATCAGGATCATCCAAATAAACTCCTTGATGAACACCTGATACCATCATATTTCCCTCATGATTGAGCATCACTGCCCCCATAGCCTACAATTCTCCTGCGCACATCAACAGCAGCATCAAGTTTCAACCACCCTTTAGGTGACACCTCCCAAGTCACAATAGTAGTAGCATTATTGTTCAGAATTTGGAAATTTGAAACCTGCCTTGCACCTTCAAAAGAGTTCAATACACCTTTCGTGCAAGAACCTGATGAGGGCCCATTACCAACAAATGTATTTCATTGCTAGACAATGCATTTGACAAGTAAGCAAACACATCCCACAAGTCAACATAAGGGATGATGGAAAAATATTTAATACATCTCATTCGCTGACAGACAGAGCTTAAATACATGACCAAATTTAAAATACCATTAATTCATTTTTTTCGTACCTTTTGTCAAAATTTTCAAAACTCTCATAAAGCTCCATGTCATTGTCAACCAAAACTCTAGTCTCTGCATCCATTGAGCATAGGCATGTCAGTTCAAATACTTTCGTGCGTGCTTATATACATATATAAGTATCCCACACTTTAATAAAATACAAGAGCTTTAAATAGTACTTATTGTGGCAATTTTTTAAAATCGTAGCCAATAATTGTGTCCTATCTCATGTTATATTTTGTAACAAATAATATTGGTTTTAAGACCTAATAATTGTCACCTAATCAAATGTTTTGTGATAAACATAAAATTAGTAGCAAAAGGGCATGCTTTTTTTAGCGCAATAAATTCCTTCTGAAATTGATCATTTTTTGACAAAATATCATCTTTTATGACAAAAAATATGGTAACCAAATATAATCATAGGTGACATAATTATTTTGTAACTAAAAGAGGGATGTCAAATTAATCAAACCATTTGTGACAAAAAAATTAGTCTCCAAATCTAATATGGTTTTGATTAATTTTAAGACCCTATTTTTTTGTCACAGATAATTACCTACTGTGACAAATACAACACCAAAAAAGAAAAAGAAAAAGAAAAAGAAAAATAATCAATAATTTTCTTAATTATATTATATTTTGTGACCAATTTTTTTTATGTATTTGATTAAACAGTTAATATTTTATTTTATTAAAGTGTGAAAACATCAATTTACTTCTATTTACTGTTAAGAAGATTAAAATAAAAAATGTCATCACCGTAGCCCCTCCCTTTTGCCATTATCTTTTAAAAGAAAATGTGAGTAAATTGAAGTTTCTCTACTGTTAAGTGATATATTGATGATTTTTATTCTAAGTAAGGAGTAAATTAAAGTTTATCCTAAAAAATATTGAAGGACAATTCTCAAATTTTAAATAAAAACTTAAACTTTCTCAAATAAGAACTTCCCTCAAGACTAATTAGTTAAATATCTTTTCCTTGGAATTAATTACCCACATTGTTGCTTATTATTTTGCTTCACACAATTTTTTGTTTAACTATGTTAGATTAATAAAAATTAAAATGATAGCCTTAAAATAATTAACTTGGATTAATAAAAATGATAATAATCTTTTCTTTTTAAACCAATAATACCAAACTTGTAATTGCGTCTTTTTTATTTTTAGAAGAACCTTATAATAGTTAATTACATTGGATTTATAAAAAAAAATACAGTATATTGAATAAATATTAAAAAAAACGAAAAACTAAGGGCCTGTTCGGTATCATTTTCATGGGCTTGTTTTCATTTTTGTTTCGAGAATACAAACATAATTCATGTTCGGTGGGATGGATCCAAAAAATGAATTATAAAACGAATAATTCATATTCTTTTTTATTGTTATAAAACTGAGAACGTGTTAAACACGTTCTTAGATGAATCACAAATTAAATCATAAAAGAAATTGCAAAACAAAACCCATGCCTTATCTCCTCATCCCGATCGAAATTCACAACTCTGTCTCTCTCTCCCCATCACAGTTCTTCAACCACAATTCATTACCGCTCTCTCTCCCTCCATCACAGTTCTTCAACCAAAATCGACTACTGTTGTGTTTTTGCTACTCTTGATATGCAATGAAATTTGTGTATTATTCTCTCACTGGTATTATTCTTCTATTTAAATAAAATTTGTGTAATTATTATTTATCTTGTGCATATGATTTCATTATTTTTATATTTCCAAGCTTTATTTGTCTCTATGTTTTACGGAACAAGAAAAGAAAAGTAGTGTAAGAGAAATAATGAGAGTGGAAATGGCAATGTTGTTAATAAACAAAACATGTTTTGTTTTTCCTTTGGTTCTGTGTCTTATTATGGACATGGGATTTGGTGGTGGTGTCCTTGTTGTAGAGTTATGGAAAAGGAAGTTACAGTCGCAGGTTCAGCAAATCTTTTGGCAAGATTTTTTATACTTATAATCATGAGATTCTTCAACTCAATAACGGCTTGGCTTCCACACCTCAAATGGGGTAATTTTTTTTTAATTGTCATGCTCTAATTTCAAGGATTTCACTTAATAGCTACAAAAGATAACATTGCATATCATGTGACCTTGGTGATATGAGGATTTTGGTATTAATGGGATTTTGGATTATTCTAGAGTTTTTGTATACTTTTTGAAAGGTAATTTTGTTGAGCAAGAGCATCATGTGTCACATGTCTAGGAGAAAATGTTAATTTGTTTGATTTGGTTTTTACTTTCCTGTTTGTGTCTTGCAGTTGGAATAGTTGGAATTTTATTTTATTTTTGCTTGCAATATCAGTGAAACCATCATCAAAGAAACTGGTATTTGTTTGCTAGCTCATATGATTCATTTGTTTTATTATTCCATACTGAGAAGTAGTTAACATGTTGGCAATGACAATTTTGGAAAATCTTGTTATCAAGAATAAAAGATAAGCACATTAATTTACTTGGGTTGCAGAGAATTTGGGTGAATGAGGGATGATGATTCTGAAAAATAGTGCAATGGCAGGTAAATAAT
Source organism: Luvunga scandens (assembly GCA_030449905.1). NCBI lineage: Eukaryota > Viridiplantae > Streptophyta > Magnoliopsida > Sapindales > Rutaceae > Luvunga > Luvunga scandens. Next base: position 10,113 of record JASUUG010000585.1, on the reverse strand, counting down.
TGAAAGTTGAAATAGAGTTGGCTAGGGATAGAAAGAATGACTTCTATCAAACAGGCTTGATTAATTCAAATGTCAAAAACATAGGCAGATTCTGATTTGAATTAATATTTTTTACAACAAAAGGGCTTGCATATCCTGAGTTTTTTAAGAAAGTGATGCCAATGATGATGATAATATTGATTCTCATTATGTCTTCACAATCACAGGTTTATCTTTTCGAGGTACTTGCATAAGCTTTATGAGTTTTACTGTATAAATAATACACCAAGAGCATTAGTTTGTTATTGTCTTATTATCTGATCATTTGCATTTTTCAGTTTAATTTCTGCTGAATGCATTGAAATTACAGCAAAATGGTTGTGATTGGATATGAAATACACTAGGAACCTATGTATATATATACCATATATTATTTTCAACTCTATGTTTTGGATAATTTTAGTTTTGATATTGGCTTCATGTTATGTTTGTAACTATTGTGCTTTTGCATCTTGTTTGCTAAACAAACACTTTTTACTTGATAGCTTATGTCTACCAACAATCCTCACTTCATAGGTAGTTATTGCATTTGAAAAAGCACATGAATCCCAAATGTAGTTTCAGTGGTTCTATGATCGATCATTGATCCATGTATTTTCTCATTTTCTCGCTGACAATGATAATTCTGTTTTAATTTCTAAACTATATCTTTCATTTAATGCCTTGAATCAGAAGGATGAATTTCATGAAGTCACAATGGCATGTGAGAACGAGCCAGGGCCTTCCATCGCAGCAAGTAAGACCAAGGGCATGGTCCCAAACTCTGAGACCTTGAGAGAGCAAGATGTAGGGCATCATAATCGAAAGCTGTGTTCATGGCAATTTTTGTGGCACTGCTTTCAATCCCAGCCATCTATTTATTGTACGAGAAACACTTCCTCTTAGATAATTTTTTATAGATGATTCTTATCATCACTTTTTTTACTAGGATATATGTTTGTCTTGTGTCATTTTTTTCCCCTGGACTACGTTGTTTTCATTGGGTTGATTCCATGGTATTAATTAATTTTGCACATAATTGATTTTTGTTGTATTCACTATTGATTAAATGTGAATATTGCAAATTAAACTATTATGCTATTTTAATTCTTTTCTATGAACGATTTGATATGAAATTTGAATTGCGGAGATGTATGGTATAACAGATAGAATTGCAATTTTCATGTAGCTTGATTACACACCTAAATGTCCATCACGTCACTTTTTATAAATATTTTGTTTAAATCATATGTGTTGTAATATCTTAATTATAGTATAAAAATAATGATAATATAAAACTTATTTTAATTACTGCTAATAATAAAATTTTATTATCATGTAATTTTTTATAATTATTTTGTTTAGATTATTTATGGTATGTTTGTGTATGTATTAGTTAAACAATTATTTTTTAACTATAAGTATGGCTTAAATATTTAGTAAAAACTATTTTAGAAAACAAGATTTCTTAACACATATTTATTATTTTTATCGATTTCGATTATGTCTACCAACACATATTATCAAGTTTTCAGTTTTAAAATATAAGATACAGAAAATAATACCAAACACATATTTAAATTTGAAATACAGCAACTGCAAAACATCATTTTCATTCTCATTTTTGTTTTGAGAAAATACGGATTCAAAAACAATACCAAACGAGCCCTAAATTTCTCACTTAAATTTCTGTGAATGAAATCGTGGAACATAAATTAATCCCCTCTCACTCCCTCCCTGGCAACTTCTGTTGTAATCCAAACAAAACAAATTAATTTCCTTCCACTCCCTTCTCGGCCGCTTCACTTTGATTGGTTTTGTATTAAAAACCTACCCATCTTTATCTTTTTTTTTCCTTTCCAATTTGTACGCGTGTGTGAATGAACAGAAAACACGCGACTAGGGAGGCAACATCGTAACTCCACCTCAGCCGCCGCGAGGGCCATCAGAATCACGCCCTCAGCAATCCAATCCCGCATACCAAAACAAGCCACTCAACAACATTCATCCTCATCTCTCCCTCTACTTCGAAATTGTAAGTATACATGAACTTAGCCAATTTAATTTTGATTAGTTTAGTTGTGATTGGGTTACGTAAAATTCATATTTTTTGTGTTTGGAGAAATTGAGGATTTAAGTTCTTAGATTTATTATTTGAGTATTTTTGTGCTTATCAGGTGTTTAATAAAATTCCTAGGAGAATGTAGTAAAAGAAAAACAGAAAATACATGCAAATAACTGAAGTAAAAATTTAGTAGGTTTTGAGAAACTTTTGCAAAATTAAGATATTAAGATGAATTTTCAATTTGGGCAATGGGGTTAGGTGTGATGATATTAGATTTTTTTTCCTTAATAATATTCCTTCATAAGAATTTTAGAAAATTGGGATCATCCTATTATTTTTCACTTCAGCTTGGTAACTGGTATGTAATTAATCACATTTCTTTATTTTTTTAAAGAAAATTGTAGCTAGTATTAATATAATGAAAAGAGTTAGTAAGTTATTCAAATTCAACTTATATAATTAGAAGTTAGAGTTAAAGAATACTTAAGCGACAAAATTTTAACTATAAAATATTAGGTAGCTTTGCTGTGTTGGTTTGAAGGATGGTGTTAAACCTTGGATTCCTACAATTTGCTCAAAATGTTGTTGGGTTTGCTAAGAAGTGCACATGATATGACTAAATAAAGGTCAACAAGCCATGTTTGTTTTGATTTATTTATTTTTAATGTGGCTGTTGCATGTTTGATCAAAATTAATGTGCTTACCTTTTCTTCTATATTACTTGGGTCTTGTTAAGTTACATTTACATCCCAATTAAAACAATGTAAAAATCATACAAGGACCCACCTGACTCACCACTTACATCGTTATTTTTACTTGTTTTAACCAGGATATAAGTTACAATAAATGTAACTTAAGAAAATCTTATATTTCAGAAGATGTATTGGAGTGAGTGAAAAAGTTGAAGTAGTCTCCCTATAAAATCTAAGTGTGTAAGCTATCTTTTTTTTTTTTTTTTAACTTAATCTTTGATTTCTTTCAACTTTATATTTATTGAATTGTAAATGTTGATTCATTGACTACTTAATAATTTAATTTAGTTCAAGTTTGACACCAACTCTTTAATAGATTAACTTAATAGGTTTGGATGCAAAATTTGTGCAAGTGAATTGAGGTTGATGATGGGCTTGTAATCTTTTGATTATACTGTTGTAATAATGAAAGCAAGTATGTGCTTGTAATCTCTTAGTCTTTGATTTACAATTTTTTTTAAAAAATATTTTCATTTGATGAAAGAATTGATTACGGATATATTTTATTGAGAAATTTAGTTAACATTGCATTGTTACCTAAATATTTTTATTTATAGCTATTTGCCTTACTATTTACTATTCTTTTATGCATTGGCAATAAGACTTTCTTTTGTAAGATTATTCTTCTACACTAATTAAGTGTTTTTTCAAGTTTTTTTTATTATTAATATTATTTTTTAATCATGTAGGGCCTAATGATAAATGGAGGAAAATGATGTACCGATAATGGATGATCAAATTGTGAAATACTTTTGTGGGAAAAATCTTTAGCTTTGTAAAGATCGAAAATGACAGGTACCTTCAAAGCCATTGTCTGGGTAAAACAAGGATAAAAAATTAAAATCAAGGAACAAGATAGCAAATTTAAGGAAGTTGAAGCATTCATGAAACAAAAACCGTTGCTTACTTAGTTCTCCTTTTATGTAACGTTACTTTTATTTTACTCTTACAATGTAATCTTATTTTTACACTATTGATTTTCTTACTTTTTAGATTTTAGATCTCTTTGTGATGGATTATATTTATGTTAATAATATTTTTCACTTTAAAATTTTTTTGTTATTAAATTTTGAATTTTATAACCACATATTGTTATTAAAATTTATGTGAGACTATATAAATTGTCCTTAGAATGAATTTGAAACTAAATTAATTACCATTTGTATTTGCAAAAATTGTCACAAATGACAACTTCTTGAGACCACTATATACCATTGTGATATACAAACTTCGACAACAAAAAATAGCGTTGCTAATTGCATCTTTGAACCTTTAAAATAATGAATTGTAGTAATTATGGAGACTATATTTACATACACTTAAGACAAATATTATAGTCTTTATAAATCACATATTGAAACAAATATTATAGTCACTATAAATTACATATTGAGACAAATTTTGTAGTCACTATAAATCACTTATTGTGACAAACATGAAGTGTCATTAATTTTATTTTTTAATCTCTAATTTGACCATTTTGAATGCCATTTGTGACAATTTTAACTTAATTTTAAAACAATGATATTTGTCACAAAAACATAGTTTTAACATGATGAAAATAATTTTGGTCACTAGAATCTTTTAAGACGTTCTTTCTATGACTAACATGTGACAATTTGTTTTTCATCATAAAAATTATAAAGTGACTAATTTGTTATCTTTAGTGTAATTTTTTTGTAATAAAGTATCATTTTTCTTGTAGTTTTCTAACATTGCCAAAAAGTTTAAAATACTTACAATGTTGTAATATTAATACCACATTTTATTAAAGTGCGAAATCCCTGACTTTTACTATAAATGTATGTGTGTTGAATTTTACTCAACAACATTTAAGAGACTCAAAACAATACTCCACTTAATTCAACTAATTAAAGAGTTGCTGACCATGAAACTTTTATAATCAGGAAACTAATTACCGGATTTTGCAAAACTTTGAAATCTGATTCTCGTGATGTTCCATTCTTTTATGGATTATAATAATAATTCTTTTAATTCATACTATACTTTTTCTTTTGGAATTTTTAGTCTGTCAAATTTTGTTTGATTTATTTACAACTTTTAGTCGTTTAAGCACATGTGAAGGAGAAGAGATGCAATATTTTCCTTGTGAAAATTATTAATGTTAATAGAAACTGTGATAAAAATTAAAAATGGGGGGTTGTTAGCGGCCGAATAAATAAGATAAGTTAAATTTCCTAATTAGTAAATAAATAAAAAAAATAGCCAAATGATTCTTCAAAACATGTCGAGTATCATTAGATTTTTCAAAGTTAAAAGATAGATTAGTGTCTTATGAACTTAATGCGTGCAAACCTCAAGATTAAGTATGAACTGAGCTCACGTGGATCTACAAAAATAAACTAACTAGTATTAATTTGTAAAGATATTGAATAATCAATCAATTTAAATATAAAAGATTAGTATTTACATAAGATATCAATAACTTAAAGGACTAAAATTTGACTTTTTGAAATGAAAAATACTGAAAATTGAGAGATTCAAGTTTCGTTCTCCTATATATGTGGCCGGAGCTTTAGGTGAGTAGTTATCCCACATGAAGATCTGCAACTTTAATCAGTCTTCTTTGTTATCAACTCGTTACAGCAACATGTTACTGTCTCTTGTTCTTGTTCTTGTTCTTCTTCTTCCATTCGTATTTTTCCGCCTCAAACACCGCAGAAATAAAAACAAACTCAACTTACCTCCATCACCACCGAGGTGGCCCATAATTGGAAACCTTCACCAGCTAGGCACTCTCCCTCATCGCTCTCTTAAAGCTCTATCCAAAAAGTATGGCCCTTTGATGTTCCTGCACTTGGGTCATTCTCCAACTCTTGTTGTCTCATCGGCTGAGATAACTAGAGAAATTATCAAGAATCATGATATTGTTTTCGCGAACCGTCCCAAAAACACAGCTGCAAACATCATTCTTTATGCCTGCAAAGACATTGGTTTTTCTAATAATGGAGAATACTGGAGAGAAGCAAGGAAGGCTTGTGTTATTGGGCTTTTGAGTAGTAAGAAAGTGCAATCACTGCAGTATGTCAATCAAGAGGAGGTTGCGATCATGACCAACAAAATTCGTTCTTCGTGTTTCAATGGAGGTTCCGCTAATTTAGCTGAGATGCTACAAACTGTTGCCAACAACATAATAGCCCGTTCCGTTCTTGGTCGGAGGATTGAAGAAGAAACTCCTGGAGGTAATAGCAATAAGTTCGGGGAGTTATCAAGAAGGATGATGATTCAATTAGCATCCATTAGTTATAGAGATTTGTTTCCTTCTTTGGGATGGCTGGATGTCGTTACGGGACACATTGGTCGCTTGAAAGCAACCGCTAGAGAATTTGATGCTTTGTTTGATCAGGTGATTGAAGAACACAGGATATCAGCAATAAGTAATGAGGATAATGACCAGTCTGATGAAAAAGATTTGGTACATACAATTCTCAAACTTCAAAAGGATGGCAGGCTTGGGATAAAGCTCAATCAAGATAATCTTAAAGCACTTCTCTTGGTATCTCTCCCCTCGATTTAGAATTTCTGCATATCTAAGTACAACTACATTTTAAGTATATATCAGACAAGTATATGTATTATTAGCTGTATTTTATATAGTAACAAGATTTATTTATTTATTTTTATTAATTATCAATCACAATCTTGCTTACACCTACACATGCATGATAATAATACATAGGTGGCAAATTGAGGTTTTATTATTTCATCTTTTAGGACATGTTTTCGGGAGGGACAGAGACAACTTCAACAACAGTAGAATGGGCAATGGCTGAACTGGTGAAAAATCCAAAGTTGATGAAGAAAACCCAAGAAGAGGTAAGAAGAGTGATGAAATCCAAATCAAGTATAAATGTGGATGATATCAATCAGATGAACTACTTAAAATGTGTCATCAAAGAAACTCTAAGGTTACATCCAGCAGGTACTATTTTGTTTCCTCGAGTGACTTCGACAAGTGTCAATCTAAGAGGTTATGATATTCCTGCCAAAACAACTACGTATATAAATGTGTGGGCCGTTCAGAGGGACCCAAATGTGTGGAATAGAGCAGAAGAGTTTTTTCCAGAGAGGTTTATTAACAGCGAGATTGATTTTAATGGCCAAAACTTCGAATTCATTCCGTTTGGTGTTGGGAGAAGAATTTGCCCTGGGATGTTGTTTGGAAAAGTTGCAGCTGAGTATCTGTTGGCCAACCTTTATATTGGTTTGACTGGAAGCTTCCTGGTGGTGCAATTAATGAGGACTTGATATGACTGAAGTTTTCGGGTGACTGTTAGTAAGAAATTTCCCTCTTATTCTTGTGCCAACATTGTACTCACCTTAATATTGCAGGAATCAGTTTGCTCAAGGGGTTTGCGGAAGGTGGTCGCTATCAAGTGGAAGTACCCTCAAGATCATTCATTTCAGTCTTTGTTGTGTGTCAAAGGTAGTCACGTTCCTATAGCTATGTCTTTGTTAACTTAGTGTTTGTCTCTTGTTCAGTCAGTTTGTGCTCGAGCTTTGGTTTCTCAGAATTCTGTCTTTGAATAAAGGTTGTCTTCCTTCTGCTTTGTCTTGTACAAGTACGTATTATATCAACTACTGATGTCAATATACGTGATGCATAATAAAATCTCAAACTAGAAGCTGAGTATGTATATGTGTGTATATATGCATAGAGCATAATTTTCCTATAAGGAATCCTTTATTTGCGCGCACTAGATTAGCTCCTTATGTATACAAATGAGCAATTTCATAATAAGAGAATACTTTACTTTAACAAAGTAGGGACAAACTAAAAGGAAAAAGGAAAAATCCAATGCCATGCATTTTAATCCAAACCTAATTTGCCCACCCTAAGTCTAAGTATTCAGAGAACAATTGACAACAACAGTCCCTCTTGCATTGGCTTTTCTACGCTTCACAAACAAGTGAACCAACCACATATTATGAAGTTTAATCTTATTTATGATATAGAGACAATTTGCAGTTTAAGGCAGTTAAAGGTGACGAGTTTTTTCAGTAATTGGTTTAACACTAATAGGTTACAGATACAAATAATTTATAAAAGACTTAACTAATAAAAGCAATTTCTCCAATTACATTAGTTCTACCAACTATAAAATTCCATGCCCAAAAATTTTTAGATTAATGCTACAAATTAATAAAGATAGAAAAGCAATACATTAATTCAAAGGAATTTGATTATTACAACGAAAAAGAGGTAATGAGACGCGATTGATCACGATCCATTCTTATATCGAATCGATCTATCGTGAACGCTGAAACCATGCCCAAAAAGTTTTTAGATTAATGCTACCAATTAATAAAGATAGAAAAGCAATACATTAATTCAAAGGAATTTGATTAATACAATGGAAAAAGAGCTAACGGCCAGATTGATCACGATCCATTCTTATATTAGAACTATATATTAGTAATGTTGCAACATTTTGTTTCATTACATTCCCCTACATGGTCAGTATCCATCGCCTTCCTTGTAAACCACATCTATAACCCTCACAAGATTCAATGCACGATAAGCAGAGGCATTGAACTACAATAGATCGGGGAAAGACTTCTTCGCTTATATCCTTCTATGCATTATTAACTAGCTTTATACAACTCCTCACAAACCTCTTGTCTAAGAGTCCATGTCATGCTTTTATATAACATTCAATAGCTGTGTCATGGCCTGCCTTCAACATGGCCTAGTCCATGGAAGATTTTGAGTCATGTAGTCCATATAAAGCTGTAGATATTTGCTTATACTTAAAGTGTATAGTGTGTAGCTTGAACATTAAGACCACTAATTTGTACTCTATATATGTGAGGGGCCTTATTTGGCCAAGACAAACACAAAAAACAAACCATATACACAAATTCCAACACACAAAGCATTGTAAGCTTTCTTTCGAGAATAAAGTTCTTTTCACATCCCCGTGTGAGCATGTAACACTTTCCGACTTTCAAAACCAATAGCTGTTTGTGCAAGGCCGACTTAGAGCCAAAAGAGTGAGGTTTGACGCCTAAGGCAAAGACGACCAAATAGAACAAGCAGTGTCAGACAAAGCTTGGTATCGTGAGCCTTTAACATGCGCGCGGTACTTGCGGGTTTGAAAAAAATGTCGACCTTACTCATGATGGACCAAACGAGAGTGAACAAAATCTCAACTCAAGAAGAGGAAGAACAATAAAGGAGAAGTTTGTGGACGTGGCCAACGCCGCGGAGAATCGAGTTATCACTAAGGATTGTTGTCTCCAAAGATGAATGAGCTCTTTGAAATCTTTAAGTTAAGACAAAGGAGGTTGATGATCTCGATGGAAGGATGGATGACTTAAGCCAAAAACACGGTGGCATAATACCAAAGTCTTGACAAGTTCCAAGCCGTGGTGCTGAACTTACCGAGGCGCTAAAGGCTTAAGTAAGGAAGCCACAGAGGTCTTCAAGAGATCAAGAGCGATCGGGCACTTTGCAAGAAAGAGGGGCTAGTAGAGTGCTTACCACTAATATCTCACCTTCAAATGAAGGTCAAGGTTCCGAGGTCAAAAAACGAGGCCAAGTAGATGCCCAAGAGATTGAAAACTTTTTGTAGTCCATGGAAAGGTATTTCAAGGCCACTAATGTTTAAAGCGACTCAAAGAAGGTGAACATTATGGGTATTCAAGATCATGCGATCGCATGGTGAAAAGACGTGAGATCAGGCGTGGACGTGCATCATCAACAAAATGCGACTTGTTTGGCAAAACAGTTTAAGAGGCTATTCTATTCGGGAATATGGCGAACGGTCGCAAGAAGACGGCGAGCCAGCGCATACGGCGCCGCTATCTCGTGATATGTTAATGATTCCTCGAAACTCATGCTTCAAATCGACAACATGAACTTAGAGATGACTTGTCAGCTTCAACTTCACGTAGGAACTTCAACCATAAGTACAATCTGAGCTTTAACGGCTGAATGACATCTCCAAGCTCACCAAGCGTATTACGATTATTCGAAGTCTCATAGATACATAAAACAACACACGAGATTGAAGTTTTTCAGAACATGCCTTCGTGTCAACAAGACAAAACGAAGCAAATCGATTTCCTGGGACGTTAAGCCACTACCCACTCGATCAACTGTAGCAGAAAGCATACCAATGGATTTCATTTCATGTCTTCTCCGGTCGTGGCGGTTTGACTATTAATACGCTGCAGATCGATTCTCTAAGTACGCCACTTTCATTCTCGCCCAAAGGAGTGCTCTGCCGAAGGACACGACCAAGTTTTTCTTTA